>VWZF01005997.1:428043-459277 GCA_013396755.1 Sclerurus mexicanus
CTCCCCCCCCCCCCCCCCCAAAGCTGAGCTCATTTTAAAGTGTCTTTTTTTTCGTCTTTATCTTGGGGCAGTAGTGCTTATTAGAATATTAGGTCAATCTTCTTAAAAACATACCTTGTCATTTAAACCTTTCTTTTTCTTTTTTTTTTCCTTGTTGGAAATCTTACTGTTATCATTTTCTGTTAAATAACTATTATAGATGGATTAGAAAAGACCAGTCCTGAATTTTTTCATTTAATAAGATGCCTGGTCAAATACAAAAAGAATGGTGTTTGTGTTCTCCTTCCTCCATCCCTCCCTCCACCCCCAGTATAAGAAATAGTCCCACAGAAGCAGTGTTGCCTAAAATTGAGGGGAAAATCTTTTAGAGACATAATTAATATAGGTAAAGTAGTGAGTAATTCTTTAACAAATATTTTCTGGTGCATGGTGTATATAGGTGCATGGTATATGTAGGTGCAGACAGTATATTGACATGAACCAGCTAGCACCTTTACTGAAAGCTTTCATGTGTATAGGGTATATAGATGTGTGTGGTGTATGTAGGTGCATGGTGTATAGACATGCCCTGCAGAGAGGTGCTTGCTAATTTTATAACATCACCTAATTACCATAACTAAAGGTTACATCCAACCCAAGGACCATCCACCCTGGTGCAACCCTGGTGTCACCCTCAGAACCTTCCTCAGGTCTGCCCTCTGGCATGACTCTCTAGAACTGAGTTGGGGGTCTCAAGACCTTTTACTTCTTTATCATCATCATCATCTTCATACCACATTCCCTCCTTGGAGCTTCTCCAAGGTCCCTGGGTCTTCTATCTTGTTTTGACTACAAGATGTATTGTTATTTTAGTCCTGGTACATGAGTCCCAAGCAAGATGTTCTAGTTGCTATCTTACCCTTAACACAGAAATTCAGGAATGTAGAACAGAGGTAGATACTACTACATTAAATATGAGAAGCTAGATAAAATTTACAAATACATAAATATACAATACATATATATTTCTTTTAGCAACATCTCTCAGTTTTTCCCCATCATCTTATTTTCCTTATAGTCTTATTCTTTTCCAAATGTTGTCTAGTCTGTGACTATTTTCTTAAAACTATTGGCAAGCTTTCTGGCACAGATCAGAGAAACACAGCCCTTTGTTCTTGCCCCTGCAGTCTCCTTGCACTCTGTGTGGCTGAGATTCCTTTATCACTGATAGTCTTTGTTTCTCTCGCCTTTTTCAGTGATCTTTACCCTGAGATATGGAAACTCTCAATCAATCCCTTTAATCTGAAATGCCATCAAAAAAGATCTCAGAAAAAAGCAGACATCTTCATCCAACTGCACAATCTATATATGTCCGTTATTATTAAGCATTTGTATGTCTTAAAAAAGATGCCCTTAATTCTATTGTGTTTTCATAAAAGATTTAGACAAAGATGGTATGAAGTTCCTTTTCTCAGAAGAATTCTATGTTCATTTAACACTTATTTATTACCTCCAAAGTTGTACAGCATAAGGGTATAATGACAGACAAATGATCTAAATAAATAATGTTAAACCTCCTACATTAGATGACTCAACATCTGCTACGTTTACAAGAAGAAAACATCAGAATTTTTATGAGAAGAATCCCTGTTTAGTCACTGTAACTAATGTTTACGGTCTAAACAGACTGACCCTGTGCGCTTCAAGGGATTGCACTGTAAGGGGAACGTGACCACATGCTTGGTTTACCACTGCAAACAAAACTTGACCACATGCCTTTATTTGTCAGATATGCAAGTTCTTATTGACATACACTATATGGAAATTTGTGTATGTTTTAGGACACAACACTGTCAAATCAGTCTTGCTATAAAATCAAATCTTATTCTCTACATTAAATAAGTGATTAAGAGAAAATATAGTGGGATGGAAGATGATCAAAAAATACCTTCAGCTTCATTCTGCACAGAACATGGTTTCTTAAAAGTGCTATGACAAATAGTTAAACAATATAACACCCACAAAATGAAGAGATTTAAAGTGTTTAATCAGGTGCTGATGGAACAATTTGAAATCCTTTTCAACAAATATGAAACTCTATGGAGGGAAGCTTAAAGCAGCGCCTAAAAGTAGAAATTAACAAGAACTCTCCAGCAAAAAAAAACATTTGGTTTAGGAATAACTGTAAGTTTTAACATATTATTGTTTACTAGAGACTTTCTAATAAACTATAAATAAATTTTCTATGAAATGGTTTATGTTGTACATACCACTAACTGAATTTGCCTTTGCCTTGCTCTTCTGTGACCTGTATTCTAAAGATAATCTTGAAATATATATAGCATGCATCTAAACGTAACCTTAGAGACATTTACTAAATTCAGAGTACTGTTTTATTCTCAAACATAAATACAAAAAAAGGAGGCAAGCAGGTCAGCTGTTACAGATACAAACGAAGAACAAAAGTAGTAATCAGAAGGGCAGAGTAAAGCTAAGCTGTATCAGATGACTGCCATTCACAAAATGCTGACATTCACAATTGATTTCCAAGCACCTTTTCCACAAGATCCCTCCAGATCCAAGGTGTGCTTTTGTTTTCATATGAGCTTAATGGAGGGGGGAATGGATGATGACAACAAAAACACAAAAATCCCCTTCCAAAATGTATAAATGCATTTACAAATTATAGAAAATAATTATTTTTTTAGAGCACAGCTTTGTCTTCCCATTCCTCTGATATTCATGCTAGCAATCACATACCTTCCCTTAACAAAATACCTCTTGTAGCCCATGTACATCGCTAACCGTATCAGAGGCATTCAGAGCATTACTGAGTTGTTAAGGGCATCATCCACAAATGTATTGGATATAGATGAATCCAAGATTAATTTTTAAATACTCCCTTGTGTGTCTTAAAAATGTAGGCAAGTTTCTATTTACAAAATTGCAGATTTTAAGAGATACCTTAAAGCAAGTTCCTATAGATTATGCAGAATTTACATACAATACTTCCTGATTTTTTTTTTTACTTTAATCAAGCATAATTTAATGATCTGAATGTGTTTGTCTGTTAGCCCTGAGACATTACAGGGCTTGTAATTGTGTTATGATACTTAAGCTTTTCTACATCATTTAGTATTTTTCTATGTAATTTTTCTTAATTACACTAATTTGATTGCTGCTTTCACACTCAGTTACCAAAACAGACTAAAATGCTAAGACCAATGTGTTAATTTTTGAAAACTGTTGAGAAAAGAAAACAATGTATATCATGGGAAAAAAAAAAAAGTATTTACAACACAATGTGTATTCTATTAGAGCAATTCCAAAACATAAAATTCTGAATGTATTCTTAAAGGAAAATCTTATATTTTCCATAGAATCTGGAAAAATCAAAGATGACTAATAGGAAAGTTTGTGCAGTGAGATCTCCAGCTCATATATACAGGTGAAATCTTACCATGGATTGACAAAGAAGGAACACATTTCTTTCTGGAGTTTCTCTTTACTTGGAAATAATTTTATAGGTCAGGGAGCACAAAAATGCCCATTTTACATGGAAAATACAGTATGTCCTTTTTGATTGGCAGTTAACTGAGAATCTGTAATAAACCTGCTTAGCATTCGTAATCTTTTGTAGAAAAGTTGCAAGAAATTTTATTACTATATAATATTAACAGCAACTATATAATATTATTAATTAGTATTATTATATAATAATAATCTAAGGTTTTGTGGTTTTATTTTTTCCATGACCTTGTAGAAACACGTGTGTTACAAATTTGTTATTTTGCAAAGAGTGAGTATTTACAGTTAATCTACATGTATATTTCACTTTGTGAAGTTACAGTGGATTTTTATCCTGAAGGGAAGTAACTGCAGAATTAAAGAGTTGTTTCTTTAATTTCCATGATCAGAAATGGACCAAGTAATTTAATTTATGTGATAACATATGAGAGCTATAAACTTTCATAAAAGAAGAAATTACAGAATACTGTATTTTTTTCTGTGCAAGATTTGATTTTATTTAAATAGTTTCAAATTTACAGAATGTAATTTTTCTTTCTCAAGTCCAAATACATCCATACACAAACAGCCCCACAGACATGCAAATCCACCACAACAAGTTTTGAAGAAATAATCTACACTACTAAATGAGACCCTGTAATTGCAGATTTAGAAAGAGGTCAAGTTAAACCTGCACAGACCTAGTGGAATTAATAGGTTTATTTAAACCTGATTTATATCATCTGGATATTTCTAGCCATGAATCTTTCTTAACTTTTGCAGATTCCCTTTCTATATCAGAGAAATATACTCATTTCTCAGCTGAAGGAGACTAAGGAAGCAAGGGATGGGAACCAAAATAAACTAACTGTCATAAACCATTTAAAATTGGAATTGCAGAAATAGTGTGAAAACAATGAATATCCAGAAAATGTTCCATCAAGGAAGCCCAGGATGCTAGAACCCATGGTAAGGTATTTTTCAGATTGACAGTTTTAGACAACAGGTTTGTCTGAGAATAAATTGTGAAGAACACTGTTCCTATATCAGACTGAAGACACAAAGAGACTTGATCCTGAAACATATATCCTTTGATATGCTTTTTACAATATCAATGCTTTTTACATTGTAAAAATTGATATTTTTACAATATCAATTTTTACAATATCAATGCTTTTTACAATAGGACAAATATTAACATTAGAAGGTAGATTACCATCCTGCTCTTCTGTCAGTACAATTATTAATACATTATTACTGGCACTTTCAGAAATAGAAAATATTTCAAATTGAAAAAAAATCCTCTTCATTCTTTTGTCATAAATTTTCTAAACTTCAAGAGAGGCTGAACATTAAGCTGAGTCTAGCTTTAGACTAGACCCCTCGCTTTAGACTAGGACCCTGGATCTTGTGGGATACGTAGGAATGCAAATCCATTCCACAATGTACATTCCGCTTCATGCAGAACCCTTGCCTCACAACCAACACTGACAGATGGTGACTTGCCTCCCCATGGTCTCTGCAGAAAGCTTATTGTAGGTGGCTCTGTCAACAGACATGGGCAAAATACCCATGAGCACAGTATGTTTGGGCTGATTCTGTAATGGTTTCCCCAACTGCACTTTAATTAGAAAAAAAAAAAAAAAAACCAAAAAAGCTCGCCATGGGCCCAAGGGCCCCCCAGGGGAAAAGAAACATGGGCCCTGATTCTGCCTTTAATTGTATTTGTGTATGTTCTTTGACCTCAAAGCAGTTTTTTATACAAGGATCAAGGGTACAATTTGACAATATTAGAAACAGAATGAAGACTTAAGTCTTCATTAAGTCTTTCAGTCACTTAATGTGCCTGGAGAACTTTATCTCTTAGTAACTTCAATAAAAAAAAAAAAAAGATAAAGAAATTAATTTCAGAAACACTGGTGTCTGCAGTCACCTGGCCTACTGTGGTGTTTTTAAACATAAGTAATGAAAATATTTTCATTTGTAACAAAAGTCCTGTTGATCTAAAGATCAACCCCACATCAAGATGCATGGGAGAATAACAGCACAGTGACATTTTTTCAGTCTTCAGAGAATAACTTTTTGAAACATGAGATTATGCCATGATCAAGGGCCTTCAGTCCAGTGAAAGTTCAGGACAATAGCATGAATGTTAAAAACATAAAAGTGGGATATTGAGGGAAAATGGAAAAGAAGTGGAGAATATAGAAGCAACAATCAGAAGCAGGGAAAGAGAATGATAGATTAAAAAGGTGATTGGAAAAACCTGGTAAGAGAAGGCTCAGTATTAGCTGAGAGAGATTAAAAAAAGGAGGAAGAAGCACTGAGTTAATCAGAATTATTACTTTTAAGAGAAATAGGACTAGGAAATAATCTACTAAAAGAAAAAAAAAATAAAATTAGCACTGAATCTTCTCCTGTGAGAGCAAACCAGCTGTCTGGCAACCATTATATACATATTCCTTATTCAGGACACTAAATGAAAAAAGGGTTTGAGCACATACTGTAAATTTAGGGACTGTTGAAAGAGGTTGGACAGAAAACAATGTACTTTATTTCCTTCAAAGAGCATGCTATCTATTCTCATGCATATCAGCAAATCACATCTGCCTACTACAAGACCTAAGCATATTATTCAGAAAGGGTGACTTTTCCCTTACTATTTTTGAAGGTTATAACTACTTTTTCAAGGTTATAACCTGGAAATACTTTCTTACCTCTCCTTAAGGTTCACTTACACATTTTCAAGGTACATTTTCTCGGTGGACTCTGATCTCTATGGGGGATTATCTTTAAGCAGACATTTCAAACTGGCCCTTCCTGGAACCTGTTTCTACTCATCCTGTTCTTAGGAGGAGATCAGTGGTTACAGTGTGTTGGTCAGCAAGAAAGGTACATGAACATTAATGTTTATTAGCAAGCTTTTTAGCAGAGTAATAACTAAAGTGCTCTAAGCTTTAAAACTCTCCACTGCCAGCTGGAGAATCAGAAAATGTGTATGAGGCTTTAATTAACTGTAAAATCTGAAGTGAACTGCATTGCACGATACCTGGGGATTTCAGTGAAGAACGTACATATGTTCTCTCTGCTAATTGAAGATGAGCTGCATTTTAAGGGATTACATCCCCTGAGGTCACAGAGCCAGAGAGAGTGGAAGATAGGAGAAGAATTTTAAAGGCCTAAAGTAAACTTTCTGTTAATGGTCTGCTCTTTGCAAGCAAAGTATATTAACAGTTTATCTTTAAGCTGATTTACTGCATGCTGTGGAAATTTTATATAGAAATAGGAATGTGGCATAGAAAGGTAGTTTATTTTTTTTTCCTAGCCCTAAAATATAAAATTTCAAAAGCTTATAATTTTTTACTAAATTCATATTTCATCTTTTCTTTTTCATTAAACACTGAGATATTTTTTGTTTGTTTGTTTTTGAAGACGTTATAGAAGTAGATTCAAATGACATTAATCCTGCCTGTAAACTCATCCAAAAAATAGTGGACAAAAACAACACACCAGAGGCAGGGCAGTACTGAATTATTTCTTTTAAAGTTGCTCAAGAGCCAGTGGATTGCACAGGGATTTCACCTTGCAGCAGGGACAATTTACAGTGCCTTGTTCTAAAAGGGGTCTTAAAGCCCTGTGCTGGTTTGGGCTGGGGTAGAGTTCATTTTCTTCACAGTAACTGTATTTTGGAATTGTTCAGAATACAGGGTTGATAACATAGAAATGTTTTTGTTATTGCTGAGCAGTGTTTACACAAAGCCAAGGCCTTTTCTGCTTTCCATACTGCCACACTGGCAAGGAAGTAGGAAGCGCATGGGAAGTTTGGTGCAGACAGAGTCAGGACAGGTGACCCAAAGTGACCAAAAGGGTATTCCGTATCATATGATATGCTCAGTATATAAAACTGGGGAGAAAAAAGAGGAAAGGGGAAACATTTGGAGCAATGGTGTTTGTCTTCCCAAGTCACTGTTATGTGTGACGGGATCCCGCTGTCTGGGAGATGGCTGAACACCTGCCTGTCAATGGGAAGTGCATTCCTTGCTTTGCTTTGCTTGTGTGCAAGGCTTTTGCTTTCCCTATTAAACTGCCTTTATCTCAACCCACAAGTTTTCTAGCTTTTACTCTCCTGATTCTCTCCCCAATACCGCTGATACAGGAGTGAGTGAGTGGCTATATGGGGTTTGGCTGCTGGCTAAGGTTAAACAACAAGTCCTCAATTTTTAGAAAGAGATTCCAGCCTTCTCACCCTTTTTCCTGGTCTCCAAGCCTAGCCATTGCCATTCTGGCAATCAGTTGGAATATTTTCCCCTCCCATCTTCTTTGTCACACATTGGGAGGTACCTACAAGAGCAAGCAAGTAGTTGTGGATCATTTCTGGATTGAGGCTTTTTGGCTTCTCATTCTTCCACTCACTGCTGCCTCTCTAGGGGTCAGCAGGGGATGTAAATAAAAAGTGAGAGCAGCAGCTGTCTCCCATCCTTCCCTGAGGATAAGACAGACAGTGAAATTTCTGATCCATCTGTCATCCTTCTGACCATGCTATAAAGTGACATATTAAAAGCTGAGAAGCAGCTGAAGAATTACATGAAAATGCTTCATTTCACTCATTTTAGATTTGATGCAACATTATGACACTTGAAAAGTGTTAACAGGTTGAGAAGGACAGAGAAAATAAGTAGTGAAAATTTCTTTCAAGATGTAACAGAGAAAGTAGAAGTTTTCAGAGTATCCATCTCTCCATATCCCTAGAAATCTCTGACCCAAGAGGCCAGATTAAAGGAATATTGGAAGGAAGACTTTCTCTCCATTGGTCAAGGAGATTTGGGTTAGAGGCCACTGAGGCAGATTTGATATCCACAGGTCCATTGGCCCTGACAGGATGCATCCACAACTGCTGAGAGAGCTGGTGGACACCATAGCAAGGCCATTCATGATCAACTTTGAAAGGCTGTGGCAATCAGGAGAGGTGCCTGACAACCAGAAGAAAGTAAATGTCACCCCAGTCTTCAAAAACGACAAGGAGGACATGGGAAACTACAGACCAAGCAGCCTCACCCCATCCCTGGAAAGGTGAGGAAATGCGTCATTCTGGAGGATGAGACAAGAAAGTGATCAGGAGTAGTCAGCATGGATTCACTAAAAGTAAATCATGATTGAACAATCTGATTGCCTTCTACAATGAAACAACTACCTGGATGAAAAAAGAACAGTGTATATTGTCTACTTTGACTTCAGCGAGGCTTTTGACAAGATCTCACACAACATCCTCATAAGCAAACTCAGGAACTGTGGACTGGATATGTGGACAGTGAGGTAGATTGAGAACTGGCTGAACAGCAGATCCCAAAAGAGTTGTAGTCAATGGCAAAGGGTCTAATTGAAGGTCTGTCACTAGCTGGAGTGCTGTCTCCGAAGGTTCAGTACCAGTCCCACTACTGTTTAAATTGCTTACAAATGACTTGGATGAAGGGGCAGATGCCTCCACAGTAAGTTCACTGAAGGTGATGACACAAAGCTGAGAGGAGTGGCCAATACCTCAGAGTGCTGTACAGCCCTGCAGAAGGATCTTGGCAGGTTGGAGAGATGGGCAGAGAGAAACCATCCGAAATTCAGCAAAGGCAAATGTAGGAAGAATAACCCCATGCACCAATAGAGGCTGGGTGCTGACCAGCTGCAAAGCAGCTGTGCAGAGCTTGGGGTCCTGATGAACAAGTTGTCTATAAGCCAGAAATGTGCCATTGTGTCCAAGAAGGCCAATGGTATCCTGAGCTGCATTAGGAAGAGCATTGCCAGCAGGTTGAGGGAGCTGATTCTGCCACTCTACTCATCCCTAGTGAGGCCACATCTGGAGTGCTGTGTCCAGTTCTGGGCTTCTCAGTACAAGAGAGACATAGACCTTCTGGAGCAGGTCCAGCAGAAGGCAATGAAGATGATTAGGGTCCTAGGGCATCTCTCTTACAAGGAAAGACTGTGAGAGTTGGGCCTGTTAAATCTCAAGAAGAGATGACTGAAAGGGAAACTCATCCATGTCTATAAGTATCTAAAGGGAGAGTATCAAGAATATGGATCCAGGCTCTTCTTGGTGGTGTCAAGCAAGAGGCAATGGGCAGAAACTGATGTTCCACCTAAATATGATGAAAAAATTGTTTTCTGTGTGGGTAGCTATGCATTGGAACAGGTTGCCTAGAAAGGTTGTGGAATCTCCCTCACTGCAGATATTCAGGAAATGTCTGGTTGTAATCCTGTGCAATGTGCTCTAGGATGACCCTGCTTGAGCAAAGAGGTTGGACTAGATGACCCACTGTTGTCCCTTCCAATCTTACCCATTCTGTGATTCTATGAATTTCACTGAGTAGCAAAGCCAGTATTGTGGATAGCAGAGCAGATAGTGGACAGCAGATATTCAATTTACAGGAAAAGAAAATGTGTGAAGAGGGCTAATAAAATGTGAGTAAGTGGAGATTAAATTGAATTGAATCCTCTTTCTTGATTAAATATAATGGGGCAAGGATATGAGGGAGAAAGAATTAAATGAAGCAGCTTAGACAAATGTTTTTCCAACAAGGTGAAGGGTGGGGGATGGTTTGTATCCATCTCTTTTTCCCAGAATCTAGTGTGCAACTGAGATGAATAACCACTGAATTTGGGTGTATAACTGGTTCATCTGAGTCAGTTACACAGAAATAGGCAGTGGATATGCAATATTTTGCAAGCTTCAGGCTGTTCTAGTGCACAGACTACCCAAGGCAAATGTGTATTTAGCATAGTAAGTGTCTGCAGTAATCGGGGCTTTGCTCAGTGTGCAGCACTTTTTGAAACACCATAGTCAAATCATATTTGGAACCCAGTTTCCTTGTAGTTTCTATGTGGAAGTAAGATAGAATACATAGTAATGAGTAAAATAAATGAGCAAATATCTTTATTCACAATTCCCTGTGAAAAATAAATAGCTAATAATCACTGCGCCTTCATTTATGTCAGCAAAATAATTGCCTTTTGTCTTACATTTGAAACAGAGTTTTGGAAATGACATAGAAAATATCGCATACACAACCTAGAATAGCCACACAACCTGTGGCTGCTGGAAACAAACAAGAAGCCTGTTAAGATCTAGTCACTTCCCATATTACCTGTTATTTTAAATGGTGTTATGTTGAAAAAAGAAAAGATTAAGGAAAGTAAGTAACTGAGTGTCTCTGTTCAGCACATAAAATATTGAATACAATCTGAAAGAGAAACTGCTTACATTTCCTTTGTATGAAAAATGTGAGACAGAGAAGATGAACACATAAAGCAGCTCATATAAAACTTAGCACAAGAACTTCTGAAGAGGGTAATGAGCTGACTTCTATTAACTTTAGCAATGCTATACAAGCACAGGATCTGGTGCCTAACCTATAAACACATAATTCATTTGGTTCATAATTTTTGGATCCTTAATTCCAAGTAAGAAAGAGAAATATGTCATGGTCAGTCCCTGTGCACTACAAGTTACTGCTTTTATAAACATGGAAGAGTCACAACTATTGCAATCTTCCTTTCTTCTTTATGGACATGGAACTTTTGATGTCATTAATTTTTGTTCAGAACTATACTTTGCTGCTTATTAGCGCTATTTCTATTACCTTTTGCCTGTATAATTGTGATTTGAAAGAAAACCTGTGATAAGTTAAACCTGTTAGAATCATGGGATACTTACTTTGTAAATTTTACTTTAAATATATCTGACACCTGCTGACTGGCTGGTCATGTAATTACCTCTTTCATTCAAGGATTACCTCTGGAGAAGGCTCAAGAGCAGTATATTAGTTCAAGTGAGCTGTCCATGGCAGGGGTGTGTAGCATGCAGTAGCGTGCAGCACATGGGCTTCTGCCTGATCAGAATCCCTGGCTATGTGGAGACATAAAAGTCTTTTGATGCTGAAATCAAAAGGTCATTCAATGATCAAGGTGTGCGTCCATCCTCCCTCTGGTAATAGAAGAGTGAGATCTCCTAGGGAGGTCTCCTTTACCTTTTGTTCTCTTCTACCTTTGAACCATTCACAGGGACCTATCTGCCCTTCTAAGTTACAGAATAAATGTCTTGTGCTTTTTAGACATGCGGGAGGTTTGGTATGCAGCTTGCAGAGCCAGGGAAGCTAGACACTGCTGTACGAGACGTGGAGCTTGGCAGCGGCTGAACTTGGGAGAATTTTTCACTCTTTGCATCTCATTCGGGTAAGGCAGGATATCCTTCAGCATCAATGATTCTGTCAGAAAACAAGGGCATATTTACATATCATTTGCATACTGTAAATAGATGTCTCTTTCCTCATAGATCTTGCATAAAAACTGCATATCAATTGGCATAGAATGCCAAAATTTAAAAAAAAAAAAAAGTTTTCTTAGGTTTCACTAAAAACTAGAATTTGGATTATATGGTGACATGCTAAACAGTGTCCTACAATCAAAAATGTATTTGTGTAGGTATTTAGGTTATGACAATACTGCAGTTATAGTAAACAGCTAAACTTTACAGCTAAAGTTTACAGACGCTGAGAAGGTCCAATCCTTGCCAACTTCAAAATCCTGGAACAAAGTTAAAAATGAAAAGTATTTTCATTTTCAAAGAATTTTATAAAAATAACACACAGGAATAGAAATTATAATCCATAAAATCAAGGCAAACTTCTTTTTGACAACTACAATTATTTTTATGAAGAACAGAAAGGAAAAATAAAATTTCAGATGCAAACTGAGATTTTGCCTTGGAGTGGTTTTATATTCTTATGTAAGAAACAAGTTAGTGAGTGGAAACTTAATTGATCATGATATTTGTCTTATTGGGAAAAGAATTATTATATTTGACCTATTTTTTAACAATTCTTAAAAATTTAGCACAATTTCTATATATTAAAAACTGTTAGTTTGGTTTTTTTCTCATTTTTATCTTTATTTTTTTCTCTATGTATTCCTCTATGTAATTCTCTATGTAATTGATTGATATGCACGTTCTTAGACGCAACGAACGAAGTCTTGAAGTATCCACTCTAAAGTAGTATATCAAGGCACTGATTAAAGATTAAAAGTTAAGATTTCCTATACAATATTTCGACTTTCAGCTTCTGGAGCAAGTTTCTGACTGAATGTCTCAACAAAAAGTGACATTCTAGATTTTCCTGTTGCACACACAAAGCCCTTGACTGTATCTGGCCTCTGACTAGCCCCACTGTGAGTGGTTGCACAGTACTCAGAAGACTGTGTTTGCTATCATACCTTGCAAACTAAATACATCTCTTTGTTGTAAAGACTCTGAGTGGAACAGCTGAAGGTGTGTTGAGCCTTAGCAAGATAAAAGGGTCCATGTAGTCCAAGAAAATAGATTAAAACTAGTTTGATGAAGCTGGTAACATCAGTACGCGTCTCTCCCTTTCTCTGTCAGACATTACTGCTCCAGCCCAGGCATAGCTGATCTACTGTATTTATTGCAGGGCTGGGTGATAATTTTCTGCTGTCCTACTTCGGCTGACCCCCAATATCTGTTAGCATGTTAAGGCTCTCTGTAAATTAAACAAATGGAGAAAAAGGCCACGAGTCTAAATGCAGTTGATTGGTTTCACATCTGACTTAAAGTAACATTAAAACTTTCCTGCCCATATATGGAAATGGTAGTAGTGATTTTTATAATCAATACTGTTATAAATCATACTTACCAATTTTCTGCATTTATGTCATTCTTGCTTAAGGTTGATGTTGTGTAGCTCTGTAAGAATATAGAAGGAGAAGAAATGAAGAAAATACGGAAGATACCGAAAAAATTATTGTAGAAGAATGCTAGGATAAAACAGTAATGAAATGTGTAGGAAACTGAGGGAAATGAAACAAGAACGCATGAGGAAAATTGAAACAGACATGGGGGAAAAATCAGTATAAAAGAAAAGAAATGTAAAATCCATTTTAAGAAAAATGCCATTAAAAAATTGAAATGAAACAATGAAACACAGCTTTTGTGTTCTGTTCTTTTCCTACCCTCTTTATTTTTGACTGATGTACTCTTTAGTTATTAGAAAGACAATTTTAAATTAAAAAGAAAATACAGGTGAAAACTGAGGGGTTTAGACATTTTATCCCAATGTCTGAAGCTTCAAAAGAGGTACAACTGTCTCAGAAATCACCTCTGAAATCCTATATATTATCAATCCTAAAGGTTCAAGGAGAGAGACATACGTGCTTTAGAAAATAAGAAACAGGATGAAGACTGAAAGTTTTAAAGGCAAAAGAGAGTTGTGGACATGAATTTGGAAGAAAAAAGGTAGATGAGGAATAGCAATATTTCTAAGGTGAACTCACAGTCCTGACATGAACATGCAAGAGAGCCATTATTGGGAGGGGAAAGTAGATTCATACTGGATAGGACACTGAAGGTGGCTACCTTAGGTTGTTAGAGCAGTAAGGTGAGCCCCCCTTTTAACTTATAACTTATCTTTAGTTTCGTGACAGGCCCAGATGCTTAACATCCTTCTCTTCTATTTTCTGCTCTGCTTTAGTGGCTAAAATACAGTTAAAGTTTCTCCTCATATCATCTATTTTTTTTTTTTTTTTTTAAGCCAGGAAACTCAAGTGTTTTCCTCTTTGTCTGAAAAGAATCTCTATGCTCTTGCTTCAGTCCCACCCCATCTTCCTGCTGAGATTAGTGATTTTTCTGTAAGGGCACCTCTTTTCTTCACTTCTTTTCATCTTTGCACCTTTAACCCATTTTCTTTGTAACCCTTAAGAACGAAAAAGAAGGGGCTGAAAAAAGAGGTTAGATGAAATGATCTCATGACACTAACTATTGTTCAAAAGACTGTGATTTCAATTCCATGATTTTTGGAAAGAACAGAGCCATCCACTGTAAATTTTTTTATGACAATATTATTGTCTAAGTATATGTGTAAAATAAAATCAAGGACAAACATCTATGGTTCTCTGAGAAAGCAAAGTGAGAGGCAATTTGCATTTAGCTTTTTTTTTTTTTTACAATTTTTTGGTTTTTGTTGATTTTGGTTTTTTGTTTTGGTTTGGTTTTGTTTTGTTTTGTTTTGTGTGTGTGTGTATGCATTTTTAATATCTGCAGTCCTGTACTATTTATACTCACTGAGCAGTATAAAAACACAGGTAAACCGTGTTTGTTCTAGAAAGGAGATGCTATACTTTGGAACCTACCGTGTGCAACTCAGATGCTGAGCTCTATCTGGTACTGCCCACAACAAAGACATAATGCTCATTTGTTACAGTACTCTTAATTCTGAGATTTGTCATCAGCTCTAACTTATGCTCTTTCCCAAACACATCTTTGAAAAATAAGATTTCTTTTTTCTACTCATACCAGTTTGATGGATTTCAATGATTCTCTGTTTTCTAGAGATTGTGAAAGCACACTTTACCCCTCCAACAAGATAACAACTTAAGTGCAATCTACTCTCTACTAAGTAGAAAAGGGAAGTTTTCACACAGGTGGGATTCACTCACTAAAAACACATTGAAATAAATTTGAGGGAGATCAGAGCTTCTCCACTGTCACTACAAAAAAGCTGATATTCTTCAAAATACTATAGTGTATTCTGATGACAGGCTAAATTTTAATTTATTGTCAAAGAAGAAAACAGGAATACTCTAAAACAAATGTGCAGTGTGTGTGTTATCTGCTCTCAGTGTGATACATGTGATATCCTTGCAAAGAACAAGAGAAAAACATACTCTTGATTAGAGAGGTTGATTGAAATATTTTCCAGCTGCTTTGTTTGCATGCAAAACACATTCCAGTTTTTCAAAGTGACTGAAAAAAAAAAAAAGACAAATTCAAAATCTCATGGGATTTTTTTTGAAAAAGCTTCTGTATATGACATGCAATGATAATGGATAAAGCAACAATAAAAGAGATGGTCATGAACAGAAAGTAAGTAGTTTTGTATTTGTGATGTATGGATGATGATCTGCGTGTCTGAAGAGTTGATTAGACTTCATAACCTAGCTGTTACACAAGCCACTAGAATTTAAATATATGATTTTTAAATTTGAATGTGAACAACTTTAAAAAAAAATCATCTCTCTGATGAGGTCATTAAAATGAAATGTGTAATTTGATTTGTAACAACCAAATGAAGCCTAGAGTATCAGTATTTTCACTCCATGAACTTTCCTTTCCCTTGTCCTTGAGGCCTGGCTACCAGTCACTCCCTACCTTCTGCTCTTTCATGTTTCCTCTGTGAAATACTGGTCTTTCTCCATCTCATAACTTTTGCTCTTGACACCCTACAGTCCCTACAAGCTCATCTTCATGATCAGACCTACTTGGTTTCCAGGAAAATTACAATTTCCTCCAAAGCAGAGGTCCATCCACAATAACCACAGAATCAGTGATGAGGTTGGCAGGGGACTTCTGAAAACTGCCTAATCCAGCTCAGGAATGGGTCCAGTTGGCTTCTGAATGTCTCCAAGGATGGAGACTTCACAGCCACTCTGAATAACCTGTGTTTGACCACTCTCCCTCTACAAAACATTTTTCTCCTGTTTAAAGGAATTTCTTGTGTTTCAGTTTATGATTACTGTCTCTTGTACTGTCACTCAATGCCACTACAAAGAGTCTGGCTGCTCATTCTTTAACCTGGTACTTTTACACATTGATGAAGTCCCCATGTCACAAAAACCCACTACTCTAAACAAAATGTAACACCAATGGGAACCAGCAGGTTTGACCAAGAATCAAATATAGAGGTTATAAAACAGAGTGTTTAGTTTTGGTTTTTTTTCCCCAAGTCCTTTAAAACACCCTGAAGAAAAATCTTATCTGAACATTTCAAATCTAAAAATGTCATTCCTTTGCTTGTTTCCTGCATTCCCTCTGTGTTTACTTTCCAGAGCAGCCATGTGTCTGTCCTCTCAGAGAGATCTTTTCCATAAAGCTTTTTACTTCCTAATAAATACCTGTTACAAAGTACTATGGTGTAATCTCCCACTAGAATTTCTAGAAAGACTCCTTCATGTTCAGAGGACACATACATACTGCTTATTTACCATGGGATATTATACATAAGACCCTAGTAGCTTGTACTATAACAACGCTTGTTTAAATCATATAATTATGTAGTATCAATAATGTCACTTAGCCATTCCCTCAGTCATAATGTCCTTGGATAACTGAAGATCGCAGAATTCCTCTGTTGTAGGCTTCTCTTTTTTATACTTCAGACACACGCAAAAGTCTTTGTTGTATCACATAGTGGGGCACGTAAGCTGATCTTTAGCTAACTGTGGATGTTGTTTGCTTCTTCTTCTAAGTATGTGACTAGACATAAGCCGCAGCTATACAACAATGAGCAATGGTCTCACAAAATGAAATTATTCCATTTGTCATTTGACATGTCAACAAGTAAAATAAGCTAATAAGTTCTCTATTTTTTTTGTGTACAACTTTTATGAAAATGTATTCAACATGAGCATTTCTGTGGCTAAGATATAAACGTTTATACCAATATCACCAAGATGTATAGTTATGGAAGACATGGTGAGAGATAATTAAAAAATCCTGAAAGCAAAAGATTGGGTTGTTGACCCAAGCCTACAGGAGGCTTTTATATTTGAATATAGAGATGTTAATCTTTGAGGATAACTATCTTAATTTTACTTTGATCTGATGAAACATTTTCTGGACAAAAAATAATCTGTGGATGTTGAAGATGGAGGGAATGCTTCAGTTTACAGAACTAGAGAAGAGTTTCCCATATATGTACAGGTAAAGTCAGCTATGCAAATTCAGCTGGAAGTAACCAATTTTGCAAAAGCTGATATTGAACAGAGATATGATGAAATTGTATCAATTTTTGAAACTTCCATAACTATTCCAAATGTTATAGAAATGTGATTTTAAGTTGGTTCCAGGTGCCTGGTTCTGTTTTCAGATATGATCAGCTGATTACTCATCATCATCTGTTGCAAGCCAGCTGTCAGCTCACAGAGAGAGCATTGAAGTCACTTTGGCTGAGCAAACAGAGTTATTTCTGAACTGAATGTCAATTTGTTTCCAAAGCAGTGAAAGTAATAAAAGTGGTGATGTCAGTACCAGCAATCAAGCTGCACAGAGAAGGTTTATTTCCTTGACCTAAATCATAATAAACCACAGCTCTGATTAACAATGAGAAAATTTCTGCTCCACAAGTTCAGGCTTCTAGTTACATATTAGGACAAAACTGTGTTATTGGTAGATCACAAAAAGATGGGAACTGATTTCAAGAAAACCAATATAATGACTTTATTTGTCCACTTTTATTGAAAAGAGAAAAATGCATTGCTGCATTAAATTCAATATTTCCTTTTGTTTCCGTCCCCAACAGTTTTCACAGCAAAGGCATGAGAGTGATAATATATATGTATTTTGGAATACCTCAGCAGATAGAGGCGAATGTGTGTAATGGTTCTGTATGTTCTGTAAATTCTGATTGATATAGACACAAATATGTGTAGATCCTACTTATGAATGTAATCTCTAGTACTTTGCTCAGGAAATGCTGATCATTATAAATGTACAGAGCAATTTTGTGTTGTTTGTATAACAGGTAATTACATCAAACAAATTCATATTTGTCATTTCCAGAGAAATGGTGGAGCTGCTGTTAATTTCTCAGCTGCATGTTTGGAAATGCCAGATATAGCTAGAGAGTTCACAAAATCTGCCTGGACAAAGGAATGTGTCAGGAAACTTAAATAGCCCTTTTGAATCTTGAGTAGCCATGACCAACACTGAAAGAAATACAAAAGCAGCAAGTCCAAATGTTAAGAAAGACTGAACTAAGTAACAAAAACAGTGCTGAAAACTTGTATCTATATGAGACTATTTAAGGATGAATTTCAGATTGAAAACCATACAGAATTAATGTTTCCTTAGAAACAAAACAAACAAACAAACCCCTCCAACAAGATAACACATAAAAAAACCCAAAAAACAAAACATGACAAATATTTGAAAACAATTTTTTAACTTCCTAATTTTGAGACAAGCCTCATGATGCTATGTACAGTATGAATAATGATGTTTTTCAACCTGTGAGACTGATAAGTCTACAGTGTTCTTGTGAATAATAAGCTTCTTTGCCACTGAAAAAAGAATATTTATTACTCTTGCATGCTCAAGGAAATGAATCTTGCTCATTAACTTTCTAAAATAATGTGTCAATATACTCATATTTTCGACCACCACTTCAAGAGTCAAAAAGGAAAAAAAGTTAAAAAAAAAAAAAATCATATCAAACAGAAACCACTACAGATAAATTATCATTAACCTTCTCCTGCTGCACTGAAAATCCATCAACACAAAAAGGATACAGTCAAACTTTAAAATAGCATAATACACTAAAACTGTAAGAGTTTCTAAACATGCATTTAAAATAATTCTTCTAACATTATTCATTTAGATTACACAACCATCTGGCTGTCTTCTTAATCACTTGACTTAATTGCAAGGTGGTCATTTAGCATATGTTTCAAAGTGATATTCAGGTAGAGGAGGTTACCAGAAAAAGCATCTGTTTCATATCACAAATAATAATTAAACAATTAAAGCACTGAGGTACCTCAGGGATTTGTATGGAGTCCCTCGTTAAAATTCCACAAAATAAAAGGTATGATTATACTTAATTTTCATGCCTCTGAAGAAGCTTATTTGCTTTCTGGCTACTGTTGAATCATCCCTGTAGACTCCCTACAGGCTGATTAGCCAAAGGAAATATTTCTCACTAATCTATTGCTATAGACACAAGAAGGAATGGCTTTCTTTAGGGACTAGAAGGGAAAAATACTGCGTAGATATCTAAATGCCCTTATGGCAAAAAGGACTTGAGAAGTTCCTTGCTTGCTTCTAGTAATATCAGGTGTTTATCCTCCGGTGAGGTTGAGTAAGTGTGCAGCAAGAAATGGCAGCAAATACATACTACAAACATTTGCCATATTAAATGTCAGATAATTGTTCTGGCAATTTAAAAAATGGCATTTGGGTCTGGTTTTTTGGGGGGGTTTGTGCTTGTGGAGTTGTTTGGTTTTTTTCAGATCAGGAGTGAGGTTTTTCATTTTTGCATCAAAAAATTGTAAACCTGTCATAATAACAGTAAAATGAAATTAATGCTGAAAACCAAAGTCCATTGATTTATATTTTATCTTGAATCTTGTTTTGTCTAGATGCACAACAGAGCAAAATTTATCTAATTTTAAGTATCATCTGGATGTTAAAAAAGTGCATTTTTAAATTAGAAATGAAGTTTGTATGAACATAATTTACTAGATCTAATAATTAAGAAAATAAAAATAAGACATGGTAGCAATTGCAATTTGGAGTGAGTATTGGCTTTCATGGTTCTGTGTATTTTACAGCCTGTAGGACTTCCTTCTGGGAAAGGCAGAGGAAAGTTCAAAATAGGCAGCTATAGCTGAACTTACGCTTAGTTGAAGCTACTTCTCTGATCATCAGAAGGCAAGGCACAACTTGAATAATAGGAATTCAGGGAATTTAGATTTCACTCAGTATTGTGTAACTATGGAAATTTAAAAAAAAAAACTAGCACATGTTTCAGTGCTAAAGGTATACTATTAAATTTTGTTGATCTAATGGAATTTTGTGGTAGAAAGTTCCACAAAGTAATTATGTGCCACAAGCACACATTTTGAAAAAAAAAAAATTTCTGAAGGATGAACTTAACTGAAATGTTTTATTATGAATATATCCCATTTATATACTTGAAATAGACTGTTTTTTTCTTTGCCTCTTCCCTGTCCTGTTTCCAATCAAATTATTCAGTCATCTTATTTGCTTTTTGTATGGCAGTCATTATGAAGCCTCTGATACAATCATGCTTATTTCTATTATTTGAATACATATATTTTAAGGTCCACAACAAAACACAGTATTCCAGATGGGAATATGCTATTGTTTTCTATGTTATACATTATGTAAACTATATTCAGGCCTATTTATTTATTTATTCTTCATTTTAGGTTTTATCTATTATTCCTTAATCCTTCTGTGGTTCATTCCTACCACTGCAGAGTGAGAAAATATTTTTGCTGAACAATGTAGAGAGGAACACTGATAATTCCTTTGATATATTTCAAATTCAATATGTGAATGTCATTTTTTTTCTCTCCACTGAATGTTTTCTTGCATTTATGAACAGAAAAATTCACATGCCAGCATTTTTCCCACTTCTCCAGCTGTACTGGATCTAGTAATATCTTCTGGTTTCTATTAAACAGATGCATACCAGCCAATTTTCATTTAGATAAGTCAATTTCATGATAATTTCCTGATGAGGATACTGAATTATAGCATACACGTATTTTCATAGTATGCCTGAATTTATATGTACTCTTTCATATCAGGAAAAGATTTCCATTCAGCTACATCATTATAAGACTCTGAGTAAGCTCAAGGACTCAGTGTTTTTCCTCTGGCTGATGGCATTTTTTTGTACAATTTACTAGGTGATTTTGAAACCAGAATTCTTTCTTTTTATAATTTGCAAAAATAAACATGAAGTAGAGAACAAGGAATGATTTTGGAATGGTAAAAATAAATTCTTCCAGCTTATTAGCTGTCTTGCCAAGGATAAAATGTCGTGTTTGTTTTCAACTTTCCCACTGAGCTTGGGAATGTTTAACAAGCTAAGCACATAATTTTGGATATCACTGCCTAAAGAAGAAAACTTCAGGTGCCAACCATGCAATCAAAACAAAATCTTTTTCTGTAGTTTTTCTTTTTTTAAAAAAAACATATTAAGATGGCATTGAGTTTATGAGTGACCAACGTAAAAAGTAGGTGATTTGAAATTGGTACTGAAGGCACAGAAAACTGTTTAACAAATTCAGAAATCAAGATGTTTTTAAAACTAAAGGCACATGATAGAATTTTTATGTTTTCCTAAAAGTTACTTTCCTAACAAAAACTTTTAAAAACTGATTATTTACACCTTAGGTGGTAAGCATATAAAAAAAACTAACTTATACTGAGAAGATCGCATATATCTTAAGAAGATTCATGGTTCCAGGCTATGTAGGATAAAAAAATGTATATGTTACCTTCAGTCTTGAAAATCTTTACATTGCCAGGAAATAAATACAGTTTATCTATTGGGAATAAAGTGAAGATTCTGTCTTATCTAGGTTTCCATTTCACCTGTCATATTTCAGACTTGTCATCTTTTTCTCAACTACCACCCATCACTCCCCTGTGTGCTGGGAAAAAGGAGAAGGTGAGTCATTGGTGTTTGGGTAATGTATCCCCTTGAGTGCACAGCCACGTGTCTTCTCAATCCATATGGTATAGGTGAGATACCAGGCAATCGTTTCCATGGTTACAGTACTACTCATTGGCTTAATTTTTCTGAATATTGTCTGCCCACGATTTGTAGTTGTAAAGTGGACCATTACTATTATGGTGCTTATGCAAGATAACAAAAAGCACATACTATTATGCTGCTGTGCAAAGTATATTTCAAATATATCCACTGCTTTATAGAAAACATCTGAGTCATTTAATGCAGAGAGCTCTTTTTTCCATCTTTGAAGACATCTTACGAAATGGAGATACATTTCCTCTCACTGTCCAGAACAATACATAGAAAATAATGAATCTTCTAGAGCAAAAAATTTTTCATACAAAACAAGATTTAGATTCATTATGAATATGAAAAATATTCGCTTTTTTGAGCTTGTACAATTTTTATTGAAATTTATTGTATCTGGATCGACGTGGAGCAGGTTTGACCTAGACCAAACAAATCAAACAGAAAACTTCTGTGGATGTCAGCATGTGGGAAAACATTCCCTGAGAGACTGTGAAGGTAGCCAATCTGACCATTTCCTGGAGTGGACAGAACTAACAAACCAGTGAACAACACCAGAAACTGACAACTACCTCAAGATCCAGAAGCTCCTGTTTTAGAAGATGTTTTGTAGCATAGACAGTGATTTATTGTATTAGGTAGATAGCTATTCCCGTGTCTGTGTGTTTTTGGTGGTGGTTACCCAATAACCAGTTTATGTATCCCCTATTCTTTTACTGGCTGGGCTGTGATGCCAAACCCAGCGTCATCATGTGAAGCTAGCCACGCCCATCTGTATTCCCCTCCTAGCCCTTCCCCTACTTGCCGCGATCCGCCCCTAACTCCGCCCCTAACTCCTCCCACTTTCCAAGCTTCTCCCTGACACCTATATCCGTCCCATGCTCCCTGAATAAAGCAGTTCTAGCTTTCTCCCCATATCGGCTGGGACCATCTCCTCTCTTCCCTTTCAGCACGCGGCATCATCAGACAATGTCCAAGATCAGAGAAAACAGAACTTGCTTATTGTAACTTGGATAGGTAGACAGTCTTCTATGTTATGACATGCAGCCTCGTTAGAACAGTTAACAGCCCTGGGACCCATGAGTGAAGTATGCATGGAGTGACTACAGTCCGACTTCTCAAGAGAAGCCCTCTAGAATTTTTCCCTATTATTTCTCTGATTGAGAACACATATAGCAGATAGCCCCACATCTTAGACATTACTCAGTGAAGGGCAAAGTCTTAATATGTTAGCATAAACTTAAAGAACAGAACTTTTGCATCGGTAACTGTGTTGAATATGTACAAATTTATAATGGAACTGTACAAGTGAAAAGGTGTATTTGTTGTATAAGCTATCATACAAAATCACATTTTCTAATGTATTTAATTTAATCTAGATATAATCCTCTTACTTTGTTCTCTCTGTGGATACTTCCCTTCTATTATTTTTGTTCTTATGGCTGGAACAAACTGAATTCTCATGTCTATTTCTTCTTTTGTTTGGACTGAGAAAAGGAGCCATCTTGTTTCAAAGACAGACTTTTACATCTTAAAACACATATTTCCTTTTCTGAGTGTTTTATGCAGGAAAGCTGAGCCTGCAGGATAAGATCCAGATGGAAAAAAAAGTTTGGTAAGCCTTTCCTGCCTTAACATTCAGTAGATATTCAGACAATTTTGATGAATTTGCACAGCTATAGGGAACAACATGCATTATGATGTAAATGCCATCAATATGACATATGCTTAAAGCTCTGTGTATAAATAAATAAAACATATTGAAAAGCCTGTTGCTTACCCCAGCTGTTTATGTCTCACAATGTATAAATACCAGAAGAAAAAAAGAAAAAAAAAATCCAAAACAAATCAAAAGCCCTTGGTTTTGCAATGTTTTCATACGGAGTTTGAGTCACAAAGCAATTAGTAAACTTAAATCAAGGTTTCTAACAGCATTCAGGTCAAGTCCTATGAGTGAATTTCTACATTTGTGTTAAAAAAAATGCGGAACATTTTACACCAAACTGACAGAAAATGACATCTCCTTTCAAGTTTTCATCCTCACTGAAAGAAAATATATTTTGTCAGGATCTTTTAAGATAATTTCTTGATAATTTATTGGTCAATCCTTACAGCAACCTTAGAGTCTGTGGTGCAACACCTGGAAACTGGTAGAGGCAGTGGCTTGCCTTGCCATTCAGTTTTCATTTCACTGCCAGTGACCAGAGAGAAGGAAATAATCTGATCTGTGATCAATCTACTGTGGCCAAGCATTCAATGTGACTATGTGTTCTCATAACTGTAACTGTTTGCTGAAAAGGAAAGGTGCTAAAATCTTGAAACAGTGGAAAATATAGATATCTAGAAAAAAAAAATATTCTACTTTGCCGCAAAATTCAAAGGTATTATGCTGCATGTTATACAGTCTTGTTTACGTCTAAAAAAAAATTTAAAAAAATTTATTTTCACAGAGATTCAAATAAACAGATTTATTTTAGAAAACTGAGAGCTGACATCTGACTTAATTCATCAAGCAAAACTCCCCTTGCGCTGAAACAGAGTCTTTCTAGATGAAAACATGTAGGGCTTAGCTTTTGTGATTTTTGGTAATGCATCTGAATCACACAAACAACAAAAATGTTGCATGAACTGTACTTTATAGTATTTTCCGAAGCATTCAATATTTAATTTCCTCTGTTTCAGTTCCTAGAGATGACTGTATATTGATACTTATTGATACAAATAGGAATAGACCTATATTTGTAATAGACTTTGAAAATCTGAACAAATGCTTCATCTTCCATCTATGACTTCTAGTTTTACCCTCTGAATAACTAGGATGAGCAAAGTTAGATTCCATTTCTGTGCAAATTTATAACTTAATGGTTTGACTAGTTTTTGGAATATTTGCATCTATGAAAACTCTTCATCATAACTAAGCCCCTGAAAAAATTACCTCTAAAGTTAAACTAAAAAAGCACAAAACAAAATTATGGCTAAGATGGTGTTCTGAAGTGGCTGCTGCTAAAATTCCAGTGACAAAATGGTGGCTCTTATTGCCTATTAATAATATATACATCATAAGAAATAACGCAGTACGGCTGAAGAGTAAGTAATGGCTTACCTCTTCTTGGGTCTATGTGCATTCACCTAGAATTAATAAATATGAACCTTTACATTTCCAAAAAAATTTAATAATAAGCAAGGCTAATACATTATTGCAAGCTTTCTTTGGTGAATTAATGCCCTTTTTCATATTCCACATATTTCAGAAAACATTACATGGAGTAGCTAAAACCCTCACTTTTAAAGGTTTTCTTTGATATTTTTATTATTAATGTTGGATTCTTGATACCTTTAGTCATTCATTGGCTTGCTACCACCTGATCTCAAAACAGAGTCATATATCTGTGTACATAATGCAAAGAAATAATTAATTTTTCATTTTGGTTTACATCTCTAAAACAAACATTAATTTAGTCAATAGGCCCGTTAACATGGGGAAGGTACATTTGGTGCTTGCTTTGTGATACATGGCAGGGGGAGGGCTGGTTTTGGGTTTTGTTTTGTAATTAAAGTCAAAATTTGCACAGTGAAAAGGAGTTATCTTGTAAGTCACTTATTCCTCCTCTTCATCTCCTTATTTTTCTGTCACTGCTTCTTTCCAGCAAACTGTGTATTTAAAATTTAAGAAGCAGATGAAAAAGTTCTGGTTCTTCTATTTTTAAACTCAGTTGTTATAATCTATAACCAGAACATGAATAGGAAAATCATTATTCTAACTTCCTATTCTTTCAAGGAATTTGAGCTCTGTATAAGTTTCCTAGGGATAATAGCAAGCTATGTATATCAGAACTGGGGGCTTTACACATTTCAGCAAAGGAGAGACAGTGTGCTGTCCAAAATCTGGGAGCTGGTGTCTAAACTCTTCACTGATTGCCCTCAGAAAGAGGTTCAAAGTGAGCAGATGAACCATTTTTTTCCCCCGAAAAATACTACTTTAGTAGTTCTTCATTACAACCAGATACATGTGCCTAGCACTACCTTGATCACTTTGCTTATTTAGAAGTCTTCTCTTTCTTCTTTGATCTTCTTTACTTTTACAGTGATATACTCATTAGTACTATACTGCTGAGATGGTTAGGGGTTTGGAGCATGTGAGAAATGAGGAGAGGAAAAGGGAAATGGATCTGTTTAGTGCAGAGGAGATGTGACTAGGCAAGGGAGGATTTGATTGTTATTTTCAACTACCTTAATGAGTTGCTATAAAGAAGAAAGAAACAGACTACAGACATTAGTTGTAAAAGGCAAATTTTAACTAAATAGTTTTGTTGGGTTTGCAGTTTGGGTTTTTGGGGGACTACAGGGGTGGCTTCTGTGGGGAGCTGCCTGAGGCTTCTGCTATGTACAATGGAGGCAATGCCAGTGTCTCTGTGTTGGACCAACTACTGGCCAAGATTGAATCTGTCATTGTCAGTGGTGGTTCCTCTGTGTTGGCACATTTAAGAAGGGGAAAATAAATCTGTACAACAAGCTGCATCTGGAGAGAGAAGTGAGAGAAACAGCTTTGCAGACACCAAGGTCAGTGCAGAAGGAGGGGGAGGCTCCAGGCTCAAGAGCTCCAGGCTCTAGAGCACAAATTCCACTGCAGCCTGTGGTGCAGACCATGGTGAAGCAGGTAGTCCCCCACAGCCTGTGGAGTTCCGTGGTGGAGCAGATACCCACCTGCAGACTATGAAAGACCCCCATGAAGGAGCAGGTTGATGCCCGGAGAAGGCTTTGACCCTATGGGGTCATACTCCCATGCTGGAGTAGTCTCCTGGCCGGCCCTGTGGCCCCATGCAGAGAGGAGCCCATGCTGGAGCAGGTTTACTGACACGTCATATGTGGGAGTCTGTTCTTGAATGGTCTGTTCCTGAAGGACTGCACATCATGAAAGGGACCTACACTGGAACAGTTTGTGAAGAACTTCAGCCCATGGGAAGGGCTCATGTTGGGGCAGTCGATGGGGGACTGCCCCCCATGAGAAGAACCCCATGCTGAAGCAGGGGAAGATAGCGAGAAATCCCCACCATAAGAAGGACGGAGCAGCAGAGATTGAGCAATGAACTGACCACAACTCCATTCCCTCTCTTCCTTTCAGAGGGAGAAGGTAGAGAATTGGGAATAAAGTTGAGCCTGGGACAAAGGAAAGTGTGGGAGGAAGGTGTTTTAAGATTTGGGTTTATTTCTCACTGTCCTACTCTAGTTTGACTAGCAGTGAATTAAAATATTTTTTCCCCCAAATCATACACTCATAGACTCATAGAATTGTTCAGGTTGGAAAGGACCTTTAAGATTACCAAGGCCAACCGTTAATCCAACATTTCCAAGTCCATCACTAAAACATGTCCCTAACTCACACAACTAGATATGTTTTAGATACCTCCAAGAATGGTGACTCCACTGCTTCCTTGGGCTGCCTGTTCCAATGCTAGACAACCCCTTTGGTTATTATCATTCCTAATATTCAATCTAAAACTCCCCACAGCTCAACTTGAGGCTGTTTCTTCTTGTTCTATCCCTTGTTACTAGAAAGACATGACCAACCCAACTCACACCTTACTACAAACTCCTTTCAGGTAGTTTCAGAAAACAAGTATATTTTGCCCATGACAGCAACTGGTGAGTGATCTCTCCTTGCCCTTCATAAGCACTTTTTCTCCCTTGTCCAGATGAGAAGGGGGAGTGACTGAACATCTTTCCTAGACACTTGGCATCTAGCCAGAGTCAGTCCATCACAATAAGCCAAAAATTAAACACCATGAGAGTGGTTAAAGACTGGGAAAGGAGCCCAGAAAGACCATGAAATCTCAAACCTTGAAGTTTTTTTATAGTTCAACTGGGGACTACAAAAGCTAACTTTGAAGTTAGCACTGCTTTGAACAGGGGATAGACTAGATGGTCCAGAGGTAACTTCTGACTTAGTTTATGCTATATTTCTTATACATTTTATTTTTACATATTTATTCTTATACATTTTATTTATATATTTCTTATACATTTGCAGAGTTCATCATGAATTGGATTTCTGAGCATTGCCATCATGCCAGCAAATAACAATCCTGCCAATCTCTGTGATAAATACACACACACACATATATATATACACACACACACAGAGATATATATCAAATCAAACAAGCCTTCTTGACGAAGAAAAATTCTAATTATTTTGTGTTAAATGGGCAGCAGAAACATGACTTTGAAGAATGGAGTTTCAATGTTTCTGTAAAGACAAAAGAACAACATTCCACTGTGGATTTCAGTGAGGGTGACTGCTACATGACTTTTTTATATGGAGTCTAGGGCTTTAGAACCAGCTTGTCATTCACACTCATGAGCTCTTGTCCTGGTACAAGGGAGGAAGCAAGTGCAAGAGGCAGAGATTACTCCTTTGGGCAGCAGTGCAGATCTATGCAAGATAAAAGTGGGCTGTAGTCATGACCTGTTTTCAAGCCCTGGTGATATTTCATATTGGAGTCTCAGAGTAGCTTGTATTATTTTCTCTCAAGTGATGACTACAACGAATGTATTACTCACAGAAACAATCTATATAATATAAGGCTGATGCCAACTGCATTCAAGTATCAAGAGTGCTATCTTCCTATTAAAAGTTTCTGTCACTTTCAACCACACATGAGCTATATCAAATGCAGTATCAAAGCTGGTATGGGTTCATATTAAAGAGATTACAATTACAATTTTACAATCCTTTCCTTCCTGCCTTCTTGATATTATAAGTATCAATTTATATTCATGTCAGCCTAGGACAAAATTCTTGCAGCTCCAAAACCCATGGTGGATTCTGTCAACATGTCTCCTGAAAGGGTGAAAAGAAACTGAATACTTTGATACCTTAGATGAGACATGTCAAGTTCTCACAGCTACTTATAAACATTTGCATGTTTCTTGTATCTGTTTTATAAGCAGCTACCATGCATTTTGTCTACAGAAAAAGTCAATATTTTAATTCCCTTCTACTGAAGAAGAAATGTTTAGAGATACAGAACTCCCAAACTAAGTAGTTCAAGAGAGAATAATAAAATGTTAGCCTTATTTAGAGAAGAATCAGAAGCACAGGAATGTTTTCTTTTAGAAATCTTTGACAAATGTCTTGTAACCATAGAAATGATTTTGGAGACAGCAGGAGTAGCTAAAATAGATTAAATTAATGTGCTAGGCTCACTTTCTCACAGCATGTTTCACTGTAATTGATTACACTGTAGCCAAACTTAAAATACTAATATCAGTGCAGATAGAAGAAAATTAATATTTAATAAATTGTCTTTGTGCTGTTGAAATAAATTAACCCATCTGAATAAGCTATATTTTGTGATAAACATTTAAAGATTTTTTTCTACCCCAAACACTTTGTGTGGAACCTGTAAGTATGAAAAGAGTAAGAAAAAATTATTTAACAGAAGAGAAAAGAATAACTTATTATGCAAACTTGTATTCATTATTTACTTGCAAGTATTCAATAATATATTTGATTTGAAAAATAGATAATACCAAACTAATACTTTAAGCTTATTCTTGAAGCTATGTGGGCTCCTTAAATAGGTTGGTTTTAGAAGAAACAAATCCCCAAACAAATACCCATTTAGTTTTACCTCTAAAATGTGAGCGAATTAGTCAATAGAAACCTTTAATTGTGATTAATGCCTATAGCTGAGCAAAAATCTATGATTCTAGGTAATGCAGAAGATATTATTTGCAGGTTGTCTAAATAGAATAAATCCATATGTGTCCCATGCTATAATTAGAGTTAGAATAATCAATAAAAGAAATAATTTTGACAGGGTAGATCTAGTGTCCAATCATGAAAGGAAAATTGGAACACAATACAGGAAAAACTGAGCAGCTGACAAACGTCAAAAAGCATTTCAGCAACAGGGATATTACTAGGAACATAGTAGAAACAACAGAGGAAAGAAAGCAACTCAATACTAGCAAAAAATCAGGTTGATTCTTTTACTTCTCAGAAGAGTATTTCTTATATTCTACTTTACATTCTTCTGAGTAAAGACTCATCCATTTAAGGTTTTTCTCAGTTCCTAAGTGATACTGTTCTGGGCTTGATTTGTCAGTTTACTATCAAGGAAGCTTTAAAATAAGACAGAAGAGCAAGCAGGTGATCAACAAACACATGCTTTACCAGGCTCTTTGAACTTCTTACCCTTTTTGTTTGTTTAACAGTGCCCATTACCATCACTCCCCATACTCTCACACATGTCAGGGCAACAGTACACAAGAATCCCAATTTTTTTGAAAGATATATAAGGAATTCACTTACAACTATTTCACGTTCACACAATTAAATATAGCCAGTAAGAGTTTTTTGCTAAGAGCTGTCCACTGAGAAATGTTGAAAAAACATCCAGATGATCAAACAAACACCACCTAAAAAAAGCTGACATCATTTCACTACATTAACTCTTTTGGTTGCTCCAGTTTTACCTGTTTCATCATTAATGCCAATTCATCGCTCCGGTTTATTTCCAATAACATTTCCTTTTTAATACTTAGTCATAACTTCTTTTTTCTTTTTCCTAGAAATAGCTCTTTAACATATCTCAAATTTTTGATCTTTCGATTTTGATGAAAAATTAAAAAAAAATAAAGTGGAGCTTATTTGAAATACTTTTTATTGTACTAATTTATTTTGTTTTACCTATTTGTGAAAACCAAGGAATTAATTATATCATATTCCATATATGCCTTGTAAATCTGTAGAAAGAATAATCTCCATAGTGGAAATATTTTACTGCATATAGAATTGTCATGTGCAGAATTCTCTGCAGACATATTCTATTTTCTTTACATTCAGGCTATCTCTAGATTAGAACATCCAGAATATCTTTTCCCTTCCTAATCTGGTTTTGCACATTGGTTTGCTCTGTACTGTGTGCTTGTGTGGAGGTTTGGGTTGGCTCCCTGCCAAACCCAGCTGCTGTCCACACAGATTCCCCTCCTTCCAAGAGAGAAGGAAAAAAAGTACCCAAAGAAAATTGTAGTAAAAGTATATATATATATATATATATTCACATATATTACAATTATATGCAATCAAACACTATGAATATACAGAACAAGAACCCCAAAGCAACCCCGAAAGGGAAAAGGGGGGAAAGGGAAGTGGGACAAAAATAGGTAAAACCAAAACAAAACAGATATACACACTCGTAAACTCAGGGAAAAGCTCAAATAAGTAACTAGCACAATAAATTCTCACCAAAACTTCCCTCAAGAGAAACAGTAGAAATCTCCACCTCCATACGGCTGAGACACCATCATCCCGGATAGACCTCAGCTCACATAGGTAAGAGCTAAGCCAACACAGCAGATGAAAGGGAGAGGGAGAGGGAGAGGCAGAGGGA
>VWZF01005997.1:460151-534551 GCA_013396755.1 Sclerurus mexicanus
CCCATTTTTTGTCTCAACAAGTGAAATTCTAGTAAAATTTAATGAGATTTACATTGTTCACTATAAAAATTGTTTAAACATAAGAAGTGGAAGAGAGGCAGATAAATGAAGAGAGGTATTTATTCACATTCAGTGTAACTGAATTAGTGTACTAATTTATTTTTTAATAAATTGATATAGCTCTAAAATCTGTAAACAGTGCTGTTGGTAAAAAAGTTCTTTCAACTTTATCGTGGTATTATTTCAGATAGGGACCACATTTTGCCTGTGGTCTGTAAGAATGGCGGTCAGTTTGGAATTCTAAAAATTGCTTGAGGGTATAAAGCGAAATTGAAGGCTAACCAAGCAAAAGATTACATTATCATTGTTGTAGAACAGAGGGTATGTATTAAACTGTCTTTCATAATGATCCTGCTCACTCCCATATAACATTTTTGTAACAGTATGTGTCCTTACTGGTGCCATTTGTTCTTAGTGCAAAAGCCTGGATTTGTATATCTGTGAGGTAAGACAAAGTTTCAAGAGAAATGTTCTCCAAAGATTTGAAATACTGACAAAAAAGCTCCTGCAATTTAGAGTTATAAAAGGGTTTATAAGGTTTCCAGTGAGTTGAGTGGCAGTACTTTGTACAAAAACTTCTTTTGATTTAGGTAGGTCTGTTTTATTTATTTAAAATGTTGGGGGTTTAAAAAAATAATAAAATTAGAAGTCCTATGGGAAATAGAGTTGCATGCAGAGAAGAACCCCTGTAGTACAAATTAAATTGACTCCCATTATCCAAATAAGCTGGATAATTTAGAAATTTGTATCTGCATGAAATTGCAAGGAGGTAATTATAAGACAGAAACCGAGGAAAATAGAGATAATTTATTTATGCTGAGAAAATAATAGTCTATGTTATTAACTGAAAACCAAAATAATAGGGGACACACTTTTTTCTTTGTCCTCCTTAAACAATCTTGTTCTATTAATTCACATCTATTGTCATTCAAAGGAAGATTTTTTTTTCTGGTTGCTTCTCAAAGATAAACATTAAATATTCAACTAAAATATTAAAAAGAGGGGGAAAAACTCAGAAAATGTTATTTAACAAAATTAATCCAACAAACTCCTAAAGTGGAAGTGACTGATTAAATGAGAAGTATTTAAACTGTAAATGAACAGAGACGCACTAATTTCAATTTCAAGACAGACTATTTCTTGTGGTAGAATCAACAGTTTAGATCCAAACACTTAATCTCTTGACTGCAAAAAAATGCTGGGTTTCATTTGCACGCTGTGCCTGTCTTTTATATTAACAAAAAGAATTGAAAAGTAATGTAATAAAGGTTAGAGTGACAACCTAAGCAGGGGGAAATTGTAACTCTTCCTGTAAAAATTGGAAGAGCTGTCTGATTTCCCATTTCACATTTATTTGCAAGGATGGTGACAACTAGGGGTTTTTTTGTGTGGTATTTCTGCCACCTGATAAGATTGCAAGTGTTAGATTTTGTCATTACTAGTGATTGCAGTCAGGTTCTGTCAGTGTTTAGATGTGTATTGAGAAGGCATGGTTTGCAACCTTATTCTGTCAGTCATTGACTTCAAGTTTCAGGAAATGTTAAGAAAACACAGTGTTCTGTTATTAGCGGTGAGTGCAATATAGTTTTAGGTGACCTTTTGTGGCATCAAAGGTTAAAAAAAGCTTGTCACTATTTCTGGTGCTAGAAGGTTTAGAATGCTAATATTTACGCTTTGAAAAGTTTATATTTCTCAGAGGAAATTCAAGAAAAATTGGTAGAAAATTCAGTGAACTGAAAGCAAGGGATTGGGTTTTTTTGCACTACTCAGGCAGTATGTTGAATTTCAGTGAAGATGAATTATTTTAGTTTAAGCAAAGCCAATCAAAACATTAGAGATAAGTTTTCTATAAATAAAAAGTAGGAATGTTCTCACTTAGAGATAAAGGTCATAAACATCAGGCTATCTACTTCAGTTAACCAGACTGATATATCATTGCTTACCAAGGACAAAAATAAAAAAATAGCTTGAAAAATACTTCCCTCCTTGCAAAATTACTGAAAAACTAGCATACTAGATAAAATGCTTGAAGTTAATGAAAAAAAATTCTATTTTCACCAGTGGGGTGACATTTATGAGCTGTAATACTACAGACTTAGAGAATTACTGATATTGGAAGGAACCTTTAGAGATCATCTAATCCAACAGCAGGGGATCCTGCTTAAGCAAGCTGTTGTGGATCTTAGTTTGCATAGAACCATAGAATCATTAAGACTGACAAACCTTTGAGATCATCAAGTCCAACTGTCGGATTGATACCACCATGTTCACCATTAAATCATGTTCTGAATTTCCATATTCACACTATATTTTATTTTTTTTTTTTAACAGTTCCAGGGATGGTGACTCCACTACTTCCCTGGGTGGTCTGTTCTAATGCTTTACAGCCCATTCTGTGAAAAGATTCTTCCTAATATTGATCTAAACCACTCCTTGAGCAATGTCTGAGGTTGAATACTTCACAACCTCACTGAACAACCTATTCTAGTGTTTGGTTACTCTCATAGTAAAAAAACCAAACCAAACAAACAAACAAACACAAGCCACAAAACTTTTACCCATTACCTGCGTGCCACTGAGGAAAACCTGGCTCCTTCATCTTTATTCACTTCCACCAGGTATGTATGCACATGATAAGATTCCCCTTAGCCTTCTATTGTCCAGAATGAATAGTCTCTCAGACTCTCCTTATATGAAAGAAGATCTATTCCTTTGAATATTCTTGTGGCTCTTTGAAGATTAGTCTGACAGACAGCACATAATTATAGAGATTCTGAGTCACTGAGTCTGGAGTTGAAGTGTGAGATTGTTGGAAATTTTTGGGGGTTTACTGATTCTTTCTGATAACTAAATCTCTATAAATGTATTGTCCTGAACATTCATTTGCAATTCAGAAGATATCCCCCCTGACATCCACGTAGTAGAAAATAATTAAAGTACAACTGTTTATGTTTAGTTTTTTTATTTAAAGTCTGTCATTCACCTTTAATGAGACTTCCTGAAGAATTAGGGATATATAGCATTTGTAACTCATGAAAGTTACTTTTGCTGTGACCCAAACCGCCTTTGAGAATGCTTTTGATTCACCATCTCTCCTTAACCTGAGTAAATACTTATGGTCCACCAGAATATGTGAAATTCGTGATGATTTAAAATGCCTTTTAATACCTTTGGAGGATGAAAATTTTCAAAGTTAGCATGGGCCACTGGTTATGTGTCCTTTAGCTCTGTGTAAACCTTTGATAATTTAGAGTCAGCTGTAAATTCATTTGGTCAGATGCTTTGGCTGTGTCTAGTTGAAGAGTCATGGAAGTGGAGAGAAGGAGGAGGAAAGAAAGGATTGTGAGATCTCAGCTTGTTACAGGCTGAAACATAGCTGGACTGTGCAACAGATGGAATTGTAGCTCTGAAGCATTTATTCTTTTGATTCTTCTTTTTATACTTAATATTAATATACTGATTTAATATTCTTTAAATATTTTGAGAGTACTTTTGGACTATTTGTGACAAATATTTCTGACAAGGCTGACTGCCTTAACAGTTTTTAACTATGGTTTTAATGTATGCTGCAAATGATTAAAGGAACTCTTTAAAACTGTTAGAAAAGAGTACAGGGTTTATAATGGAAAATTGCTTCTTCTTAAACAATGCAGTAAATATTTTTTCATCAAGAACAGTTTCCATAATTAAAAAAAAGAAACAAACAAACAAAAAAACAAACCAAAACAAAAAACCTAAACCTGCAGTAGTTGAGCCTTTTTGGGTGATGATCTGCAACTAACTTTGAGTGGCAAACACACTATCATTAGAAAAGATGAATATAAGTCTTCACTTTGAAGAATAGATCATGCTTTTTTTGATGAAGGGGGAATGAATAAAACCAAAGACAAAAGGCATTTCTATTATAGTGGTGAAGTGTGAAAGGTACGGGCTCTTTGCTGTAAACTCTATGAGAAATGCACTGTAAATGCTGTCTTTTGCACCCAACAGTTTCCAACCTCTCATGAAAGTAAAGTTTGTGCCTCCATACAATTTTGACATAAAAATTAAATTATATATCATATATTTATTTATATACATTTATTCTTGGTTTATCTTGTATACATAGGCTTTTTCTTACAATAAATTATAACTCAAAAATACAGACTCCATATTCCTTCTACTGTGAAGTTAACTGTGAATATTGAAAACAAAAAAAGAAATAATTACAAGTCTTCTGTAATATTTCAGTCTTCCTGAATTAACCATGAGATGTAAGCGGAATGGATCATCTCTTATCTTACAAACGTGTAGCTCTTCTAAACTCCATGACATTAAAAATTAACATTTCTCTTAATTGTAAGGAAAATAATGTTTTGTTTTTGTTTTCCTTCCTGGCAGTCATAATCATTACATATTTTCTGACTTCTCAACTGAGGTAACTGATTATTCTATAAATACCAGGACTTTACTCTCTTGACACAGATAGTGAAAACCACATCACATGGAGTAGAACTAGCAAAAATACCAGAATTACCTTTCCAGAAAAAAATTGCCAATTTTTAGCTTGGCTCCAAATTGGAGTGGAAAGTGAAAATTTTTAAGATGTTTTCTGAAAAAGAAAACAAAAACATTAAAACAATTGTTTTAAACATATAAAATATTGATACTTGTATAAAATATTAATATAATTTAATAAATTTAATATAGCAAGAAGTGAATTTCATTAAAGAAATTAAATTATTAAAATAACAAAAGCACAATTTAAAAAAAAAAACCACAAAAACCTTCTTGAATGGAAAATAGAGGGCAAATTGAGTCACTAGTAAAAAACCTGCTTCAACTTTCTTATGCAATATTATTTTCAAATGAGAAACTGGTCCATTCCTGCAACAGGAAAAAAAAAATGTGTAAAGAAATGTAAGCCTTCTTGTCTGGTTATACATTTGGCTTCTGATCCAGCATTTCCTCAGAGGTCAATCACAGTGGGCACCCTGCCCTTCCCCTTAAGTAAGAATGGACATTGCAGATTAGCCTAACAGGTTAAGAAGAGCAACCTCTTGAGATCTGCTTCATTTCAACAACATACTGAAGACTTTTTTTGTGAGTGAACAATGAAGACAGGAAGCTTTTTGCTCTATAGTGTCCCCTTTTGGAACCTCCGAGGTCCAAACTAGGTTACTTCCCTTCCCCCAAGCATGACAACAATTTAAATCTTACTTTCACCTGCCCTTTGTATATATCCTCTTCAGGAAAAGAAGAAAAGGGAATTTATCAGAATTTAAAACAAAAACAAACACAACAAACAAAACACAACAACAACAACAACAAAAAGACCAAACAACCAACCAACCAAAAACCAGAAAACTGATGAAGCCTGGTTTTGTTTCTGAAATAAGGGGAATTGGTTTTGTTGGAAGGGTGTAGATATGTTTCTCAGAAGAGTTTTCATGGAGCCTGACTAAGGTAGTGTATCAGAATGAGAGGAGGGGAAAATAAATCAGACTAGATTTTCTCTGTTGAAAGAAAGAAGGAACCTACACTTTTATCTGCAATAAGAGTGTGTTTTCAAAGGGATGTTCAGGGAGAACATCCCTGTTTTCAAAGGGATTTAGTTGGAGAACTTCCATGAACATCCCTAGGACCTGAGAGGCAGAATGTGCTGAGTTATTCCAGTAACTGACAAGGACCTACAATACCAAGAAGACACAAAAGTCTAGCTAAGAGGTTAAAAAGTAGAATTGTCATATATAAGTTATCCTTTTCTTACACAGTGAGTTTTTACAAGATTTCTAATCAATGCAACACATGAATTTACTCCCCTCTCTGTCAAGGGAAGAACTGATTAACAGGACTGTAGAAAAAATTATGAGCTAAATGAATTGCAGCTGTGCTTTGGACAAAAACATTTCAGAGCATCTCTGAGTTACTTTCTTTAATAGGTATGAGAGATATTTTCAAAAATGTAACCAATCTAGAATGGAAAAAACAAAAGCAAAAATGTTTTAAAGGACAATTTTCTCAGACATACTCTTTCATAGATATCTCACTAAAAGACATCTATGATGTAGTAAAACATGGCACTGAAGTTTTTTACATTTCCCAGCATATCCAACTATGTTTTTCTTAATTAAATGTTTCTATATGACAAAAATAGCCAAGCAAAAAGATAATAAGCACTCAAGAGAGTCAATACTTCAAAAACTAGAGAAAAAATTATCTCCTAAAAGTCCCATCACTGACATGTGACAGGTGTAAATCACCAACATGTAACAGACGTAAATCATTTTCATTAAACCAACCTAGGGTTTAATTTCAAAATGCATTTATGGCCAACCAGAGATGCAATCATAAGACATTTAATCACATGCTCCAGCTGGGATTTTTGCTCAACAGAAAGCAGTGACCAGTTTCAATTAACATTCAGTACAGACATTTCATCTTAATCCCACAAGCATTTCAAAGCTCCTTTAAACAAACAAACAAGAACACAAATACAAATGTTGGATCCTAAGTATAAGACTTCTCAGCATTTTTCAAGTTTAAAACTCAAATGAAACGTTTCATTTCAAGTATGCGTGTGGGGAATGGTTCATAGCACTTTCTGATAAGAATATCGGAAAACTCTTACTTACTCTTTCCCACTCTTTCTAAATAATATATTCTCACCACTGGAGTCTTTAAGGACTTTGGCTTCACTTCAAAGAAAAGACAGTGAATGTGCCCTTGAAAACCTTAAACCAAATTCTGTTGAAGGCAGAAGGCAAGTTCAAAAGAGGGAATTCAGGAAATTTGGGAACTTTTCATAATATTCAAAGGAAGCACTAAGGTTTGCAATGAAATGAAACAAATCATTCAGAGTAAACATCTTTTAAATATTAGCTTTACCTCCAGGAAGCTTAATAAATTTGATTCTGTTTTGTTCAAACCCTGTTCATGACCACAGCATTTTCATTCTCTATAGGAAAGCCAGTTCCTAATGGAAACCTTCCCTAAACTGGCTATTGAATTCTGAACATAGTTAACTAAAAAAAAAAAAAAATCAGTTTTGAAAATATTAGCTTCCCCTTCTCTAGCTCTTTCTTCCTATTGTCTATTTAAGGCTCTAGATACTAGTTTCTGTCCGAAAAATCCTTCTTCAGTCCTCTGTTGCATGAGAGAAGCAAGTATGCCATGATATTGCCATAAATGTGCAGTGTTTTGCATGAGACACTCAAAGCGCTTGCAGAAGAAGACGGTTGTGTTGCAGGTATGGAGAGGCTTCCTAAATCTTACCTATTTCTTTCCTGCAACCATCGAGAAACTGGATTTTCTCTAATTCAGGAGGAAAAAGGTGATTTGAGAATTGTTATGTATTTGGTAAGATTTTTGTGACATTTATGTAAATAAGAGACCTCTCATTTTATTTGGTTTCTATAGGGAACAGTAATTTGTCTCACCACATCTACTTGGTTAAAAACCAGACCAGAACAGTAATCTGTCTCACCAGATCTACTTGGTTAAAAACCAGACCAAATCAAACAAAAAAAAAAGTTACAAGCAATGTTTTGAAAACTTACATTCTGCTGGTAATTCTGTCATCAGATAATTACAAATTATTCTAATGACTCCTTACTGTCTTAGAAGTGCCAGTAGAAACACTGTACTGGAGCACAGTGGTTATTTTTAGTTCATTATCCTGGGTTTGATGGCAAAATCCCTAGATATTGCAAAGGACATTCTAGAAAACAGAATTAGATAGTAACCTCACTCTAACAGTGGAGAAATTTTATTCTAGAAAGCTAAGCTTTAGAGTACCTTCTTGGCATTGATACAGTGCTGCACTTGAGAACAAAGAGGAAAATTAAATTATGGTCCCACAGCTCTAACATTAACTGTAAGGAAAGGAAACATGATTTTCCCACTCTTTGCTGGTGCAACCTTACCTTGAGCACTGTGTGCCATTTTGGATTCTGCAATATACAAAGAATATTAAGCTATTAGAGAGCACCCCAAGGAGAGCCATGAAGATGGTGAAGGGCCTTGAGGGGAAGCTGTATGAGGACCAGCTGAGGTCACTTGGTCTGTTCAACCTGGAGAAGAGGAGACTGAGGGGCACCTCACTGCAGTTACAACCTCCTCCTGAGGGGAAGTTGAGGGACAGGTACTGATCTCTTCCCTGTGGTGACCAGTGACAGGGAATGGTGCGAAGTTGTATCAGGGGAGTTTTAGGTTAGATATTAGGAAAAGGTTCTTCACCCAGAAGGAACTGGAATAGGGCACTGGAACAGGTTCCCCAGGGAAGTGGTCATGGCACCAAGCCTGACAGAGTTTGGACAAGGTTTCAGGCACATGGTGTAAATCTTGGGGCTGTTGCAGGGCCAGGAGTTGAACCTTAATGATTCTTGTGGGGTTTTTCCCACTCAGGAGATTCTATGATTCTATGAAATATTTGTGTGTTGTGATACATTCTTGTATCTTGCTTGATTTCACTAATTTGAGTGCAGCACTTCTCTATTTCTTTATCAAAATCATCTGTGTTATAAAAAAGTTAACATCTTCACAGTTCAGTGACACACAGATTAGCATGGATGGGTACAATTCATGCTTTTACATATGAAAAATCAAACTTCATATTTACAGATATCTAAACTGACCTCAGAGGCAATGGACTGCAGAACTTTGGAAAGAAATTTGTCACCACATGCTTAAAAGCATTTGAGGGATCATCTGCAGAGTGTATTTAAAGGTAAGCCTTTAAAATTCTTTGATTAAAAATAGCACTTGACCATGCTAGGAGGTTCACAGAATGCTGGATATACAGATTACCTTGGTTTCAAAAGTGATGTATTTTTAGATGTATGTTCCTTCCCTTTTATGTCAAGAAAAGTTTATATATCTCATTTTCACTCAGAATTCTGAACAACCAGCAAAGAACTCAAAACTCCCTACCTGCTTCTAACATTGGGTGTTATCCCCAAATTCTAGCATGTTCCCATGGGTCATTCCTGAACCACATGGAGAGTAAATGTATATTAGCTTCTGCTGCTGAAATGCCATTACGCTATAGATGGAACAGTATTTCCAGCACACAGGTGCATGTTTCATGAAAGGCACATGTGTGATGGAGATGTCAACATCTCTCAGGTGGTGGAACATCCAGAATCAAATGATTCGACTCCTGAGAGAATTTAGTTTATCCATGAAACAGGGGATCAAACAAGACCATAGAAACAAAGTCCTTAAGAATACACATGAACCTGTCACAAAATTTTACTAAAGTTTGTGCAGAGACAAGACTATCACAGACAGTTCTTAGCTGAAAATTGCAAAGTGTTATGACCTGAAATATTTGGTTTATCCCACTTTATACAACTCCAGGATGCATAGTTTGAAGGAAAAAACAGTGCTTCTTTTTTTCCAGTCTATGTCTCTCTTGCAGAATTGTCATATTGTATCATAGATAGAAAGAAAGACTCATAAATGAGAGTTTCTATTGCATCAAAAGTAATTTACCTTAAGAGGAAATCACTGATTATGTTGGAGACATGTGGAGGGATATTTACATCATATTTAGCAATACATGTCACTGCTAATTTCAAACTACCAGTGTCAGACTTATTGAAAACGCATAAATGACTAAAGGTCAGCCTCTTTGGTTAGATTTTCTTCAAGGTAAAGAATGTCACAATTACATTCTAATAATTGTATTACTCAAGCAATTGTAAGGAGTAAACCCCACCTGTTCTTTATTGAATATTTTCAAATCCTTTTCTGAAAAAGAAGGCAACATCACTGAAATATTCACAAGAAAACACATTCAACAAATATTCTCTGTGTTGCAGGCTTTTTGGTTTGTTGGTTTGCCAAGTGGTTGTTGCTGAGGGCCTTTTCATTTTTAAAGTATATTAATATTTTCACCAACTAACTGTAAACACAGAACACAAAAAATACCACAAACAGCCAAACAAAACAACAGAAAAACTCAAACTATTTTTTTCACATAAACAACTAGAGTATAAAAGTTGAATGTATAACTTTAAATTGCTTTCTCCTTCACTCTTTTGCAGCTGGTATGTGTTAGTATTCTGCAGGTTGGTAACTTTAACATCACACAATATATCCAGCTAATGAGATTACAAGAACATTGTGCTCCTCCATCATTTTCTTATCAGTGACAGTCAGTCCATTAAAAGCTGTAACCCTGAGAAGTGAACTCCAGACTCAAACTTTTGCATTCTGGAAATGCTCTTCCCTAGGCTGTTAATAGATAAGATGGATGCAACATTTTGTGACACTCGGCCTCCAAGAACTGTTCTGAAACTAACAACAGATGCATTATCTCCTTTTAGAAAAGGCTTTTTTATCCAGTACAATTAAGCCAAAACTTTCAATATGGTTTCCCACAGCCTCCTACTGGAGAAACTGATGCACTGTGGTCTAGACAAGTGGTCTATGTGGTGGGTGGGAAACAGGATGACCACACCCAGAGAGTGGTGGTAAACAGCCCCTTTTCAAATGGACAGTCTGCCACATGTGGGTTCAATACAGGCCCCAACACAGCTTAATATGTTTCTAAGTGATTGGCCAGATGGGATGAAGTGTATCCTAACAAACAAGATAAAGATGAGATGGTGGGCAAGAAGACTGGCCTGTCTGAACAAAGAGTTTTGGCTTGAACTCAGGTGTGGTGGTTTAGTTTTCTTGGTTTTGGTCTGGGCCTTCCCTAGTAACCAGGTTATAACTAAGGAAGTATTCCACACCATTCCTTCATGTAATCAGGGGTATATAAGATTGGGGAGTTGCCTCCCTCTCGCTCTCTCTTCCTTTCGTGTGCTGGGGAGGACATCAGGTCTCTGTGTTGTGTTAGCTCTTATCTATGTGAGCTGAGGCCTCACATAGAAAACTGGTGCCTCAGTCGTCCGAGGTGGAGATCTCTACTGCTTTCTCTTAAGGAAAGTTACTTTTGGTGAGATTTTATTGTATTAGTTACTTATTGAGCTTTTTCCCTGAGTTTACGAGTGTGTGTATATCTGTCTTTGCTTTGTTCTTACCCATTTTTTGTCCCATTTCCTTTTCCCTTCCCCCTTTTCCCTTTTGGAGTTGTTTGGGGTTCTTATTCTGTAGATTCATAGTGTTTGATTGTATATATTTGTAATATATGTGAATATATATATACTTTTACTACAATTCTCTTTTGGGTTTTTTTTCCCTTTTCTCCTGGGGGGGGGGGCGGCCAAGTGGCTGCTGTTAGCTTTTGGCAGGGAGCCAACTCAAACCTCCACATGCTTTTTGGTGGAGAATGCAGGCATCGATCCCGCTACCTCTCGCAAAATGGAAAAAAATGGAGTTCATGACTTTCTGAAGAAGAGGCAGGCAATTCAGAAGGACTACAGAGATGTTGTGAGGTTATACAGGGAGAAAGTTAGAGGAGCCAAAGTGCAACTAGAATTTAATCTGGCTGCTGGCAATAATGATAAGAAAAAGTGTTATTACATCAGCAACCAAAGGAGGGCTAAGGAGACTCTCCACACTTTATTGGATGTAAGGGGAAAGAAATATAGTGCCAAAGCATGAGGAAAAGGCAGATGTTCTTAATGGTTTCTTTGCCTCAGTCTTTAATAGCAAGACCAGTAGTCCTCAGAGTATTCAATTCCCCAGGCTGGAAGACAGAGACAAGGAGCAGAATGAAACGCCCATAATCCAAGAAGAAATGCTCAGCGACCTGCTACACCAACTAGACACACACAAGTCTATGGGACCACCTGGAATCCACCCAAAGTTATTCTAAAGTTTGCCAATGGCCATTTGGGAAGGGAGAGCCGCCCTGCAGGAAGACCTGGATAGGCTGGAAGAGCAAGATAACAAGAACCTTATGAAGTTCAACAAGGACAAGTTGGAAAGACCTCATCTTCTTTCTTCTACAAAGAAGATAGAGACTCTCTTGTTACAAGGAGTCACAAGGAAAAAATGAGGGGTACTGGGTTTAAGTTACATTTGAGAAGATTCCAATTAGACACAAGAGGAATATTTTTCACGATGAGAACAATCAGCCACTGGAATAATCTCTCCAGGGAAGTGATGGATTCCTCGGTGTTGGACACTTCTCAGATTTGGCTGGAAGGGTTCTAGGCCATATTGCCTAGACTGTGCTTTTGCCAAGAAAGGTTGAATCAGATGATCCTTGAAGTCCCTTTCCAATGTGGTATGCTATGATGCTGTGATTCTATGAAGAGCATTATATGATGTTGCTGGGAGCTCTAGGCTCATCATCCACGATTTCATCTACCATCATAGATGGCCCTTGTCTTCTAAGCTTTAATGAGTTTCTTTTTCACTGAATTCAAAGGTTTTAGAAATCTTTTCATTATTCATATAATTTATTGGTAGCTGGAGCTGCTGAATGAGATTTTAATTCATAAACTAAGAAAAATAGAAAGGTTATATTTAAAATGAAAAAAAAAAAGATAATTGAATGAGTCAGATTCTGCTCTCAGTGAGTTTATTGTGTGTGATACTCTGGATTTACACCAGAGTACAGGAGCAGAACTCTGCATCAGAACAAAGCAGCCTCAGCCAAAGACTTGCTACTGATAAGAATTTTAATCTATGAGTGTTTACTGGATCCGAGAACATATCTATCCTGTAAAGAAGAACAAGACAAAAAGTTACTCTCTCTGCTGGTCTGAAGACAATTTCAAGAGGAATGGCTGTTCATACTGAGGGGCAGCATTGGCACTCACTGTTGAGAGAGAGATTTGCCTTGAATTCTGTGATTCCTGGCAAACCTAGGGACCCTAGGTTCCTGACCTAGGAGCAGCTAAGTAAGATGCTTGGAGTAGCTAAGATTAGATTCACTTATTATTCTGTTTATTGTTTTAGGTATCTTCCCACTAAACTGATTTTCAGCTGGACCAGTTCTGGGTTGTATGGTCCTGTGAGTAAGTGATACTTGTCAGGTCCAGAAAATACATCATCCCCAGAGGAAGAGCAACTTTGTCTCTGCCTTTTAAACACTGAAGTATATAGAACAACCTGATTTTGGTGGACTTGCAATATGTGGTAAGCTTGTAAGTGCTTTTTTAGATAAATTTAGATAATAGCTCAAGAGAAAACAGGAGATACAGATACAAATTATACTCTGTGTTTTAGTGTGAAAAGGACTGAAAAGTTCATAGTAAACAGAAATTCTTGGATTTCATTCAACATTTTATTGTGTTTAAATAATAAGATTTAGTAAGATACTGTAAGACATTGGGAAAGCAAATTTGTCCAAAGCCTGGGTTGCATGTAGAATTATCAACAGGTAAAAATGTCATTCCTCCAACTCAAAATATTCCTAAAACAAAAGATATTTACAAGCCTACAGTTAAACAAAACTTCTGCATGTTATTCTGGAAAACATCTACATCTACATTACATCTACAGGAGAAGTATGTAAAGTACCTTGTCTTACTGTTAGATATATATGGTTTGATCCTGTGAAAGTAAGTATATTGATGACTGCTGCAATAAAAAAGAATCTTAAAAATATGTGCTGCATCATTTAAACCACAACCCATCAAAATCCAAACTAAAGAATACAAGACCACTTTCTCATTAAACATACCTGAATTTGACCTATACTGTCTGTCAGAGAAATATCTGGTAGAATTTCAACAAAATGCTGACAAGTTGGCTTCACTGTAGATAATTAAAATTAATACATCTTGGAGAAAGTATCTAAGTAATTTCTAAGTAAAACTGAACTCAAAACTGACAACGTAATGTTAACTGTTCTAGTCCAAGCATGGTTAAAGTTCTGAGATGTTTTTGGGAAGGAAAATAAAATTATCATCGGATGTTTTGGGTTGGAAGTGACCTAAAAGATCATCTAGTTCCAAGCCCCCTCCCATAGGCAGGGACATCTTTCTCTAGATCAAGTTGCTCAGCACCCCATCCAACCTGGCCTTAAAAACTTCCTGGGAAGGGGCATCCACAGCTTCTTTGGGCCATTTGTGCCAGGGCTTTGTCACCCTCATGGTAAGTCTACCCTCCCTCAGTTAAGAGTCCTTCCCACTTGTCCTATCACTATATGCTCTTGAAAAAGTCCTTCTCCAGCTCCTACAAGGTCTCCCTGAAGCCTTCTCTTCTCCAGGCTGAATAACCCCAACTCTCCCAGCCTGTCTTTATAGTGGAGGTGCTCCAGACCTCTGATCATCTTCGTGGCTCTCCTCTGGACTTGCACCAAAAGGTCCACATCTTTCCTATGTTTGGGGCCCCAGAGCTGGATGCAGTACTCCAGGTGGGCCTTACAAGAGTAGAGAGGGAGAACCACTTTACCTACTGGCCATGTTTCCTCTTATGCAGCCTAGGATATGGTTGGCTTTCTGGGCTGCAAGTGCACATGCCAGCTTTCTCATTAATCAGCATCCCCATGTATTTCACCTCAGGGCTGCTCTCAATCCATTCTCCTCCCAGCTTCTCCCAGCTTGATAGGGAGAGAATTAAGATTTACAAAATCATAAATTGATTAAGAGATTGAAAATTTAACAGTGAAAATTTAACAGAGGGCAGTGGAAATTAATAGGAGATTGGTTTTAAACATAAAAGTCTTATCTAACAATAAACAATCTGGAACTTGTTGCAACAGTAAATTTTAGAGGTAGGCAGCATCAGCAGATTCAGCAATCCTTTGAACAAATTCATGGACAACAGGCCCATAAATAGCTTGTAAGAGGCAAAGTCAGATATGTATGTGTCATCTGACATTTCTTATCCAGAAGCTGAGGATAGTGTTAAGCTTGATGGGAACAGGATGCACAGAGCCTTCAAGCTCTCTGCAGCTCTCTTCAATGCTCCCTGTAGCAACAACTACATACAGACCGTACATATGTATAGAGCATACATACAGTAGTGACAATGTTTTTGTCACTGGTAATTTGAAGTTGAGCTAAAAGGATCCTTTGTCCAACCCAGTGAGATATCTTCTGGGAGTTTTGGCATAAAAGAGTTGGCTTCCAACATGGCATGGCAGTAAATGACAGACCTTCATCAAGTAGATAGAAAAGTGAACTTTTAACTTGAGAGTGAACACTATTCTGCTAAACAGCGCTGGTAATAACTACTTGTCCCTCCCTTCAATTTGCTGAAGGTATTTTTGCATTCTCCACAATATCAGGAAATTTGAATAGGTGTAATCAACCACATGTGGTATGTAAGTTACATGCACTGTATTGAGAACCATAAAAACATTTTTCAGTAAGAAGCAGACAAGAAAAACTCCTTCAGCTTCAAATATTATTTAACAAGTTGAAGAACTTTCTTAAGAGGATTTTAGAAATCCCTCTGACTGAAATAAACACATCATGGAACCGACTTCAATAGATGTGAGTTTGAGCAATGTATTTGCTAGCTATAGTATTGTTTTTTATCTTTAAGCCAATTTGCATCTACCATTCTGTTGACGAATGAAATGGCACCTGCTCCAAAAATGCCTATATGGGCAGGGCAATAGCTTTTTCATTTTTAGGACAGAGAAAATAAGCTAATAAATACATGTTTTTAAGCCATTTCTACACTTCAAATGCAATGCATTTTAACACAGGCTTTCAAAATGCAAAAGAAAACCATCACTGATTAAAGCGTTAAATACCTTGTAAATACATAGTTTGTATAGATTATGATGTAACTCTAAATTAACTTCCCTTACTTTCTGGTTCTTATTCATATTCTTAAATAATTCTTAATGCTATAGATGAAAAAGATTCAACTGTGCTACCTCACAAGAATATAAAGCAGTTTTGCACAAACAATTAGTCAATATTCCCCATGTTGTCACCTAAGTTATCCTAGAAAAACCTCAGAGAGCAGGCTGCCTTCTGCGTTCTTATGGTGTTTTGAATTCATTCATTAGCACAGAGGAGTATCATTCTGGGTGTCTTGAAGAACTTCATGAAGGAATATAACACTTCTTAGTCAAAGACTCTCCTTTAGCTATCCACAAGAATGGAACACAAATTCAAACAAAACATTTGATTTAAAGCAAGTTTTGCCATGTGCTTGTAGAGGCAGTATATCAGGTCATAGGGTTATCAGCCAGTGGGAGCAAGCACCTGAAGAAAAAAGATAATAAAGGTGGACTTGCAGTGAAAAAGCTAGAAGCAGAAAGTTCTGGGAAAGCTTAAGATAGGATTTTTTTTTCTTCCGATAAGCAAGCACAGTTTAAATGTCATTGTAGCATGACTAATGCAAGTGCATGTTTTCTATGGTGATAATGTGGTATCACCCCCTTCAGGGTGTCCTGCTGAGATTCCAGTTGCTCCAGAAGAAAGTTACAAAATAAGGAAGTAAACACTGAATGTTTTTCTACAGTCTTGATCCTTTCACACTGTGGTGAGCACTTGTTTGTATAAGCAGTTTGAACACAGCTAGGGAACTGCTTGGACAGAATATTGAGTAAAATTGCATGGAACCATTAGCTGGTGCCAGGACATGTCACTTTGGCATGGCCTCCTTTTTGTGTGATTACATCAAATAGACTATTTTCCTGGACACAGTTTAAATTAAGCCAGAAATCTGAACTCATCAGAGAGGGTCTTGATTGGTGCAACTTTAAAACTACAACCAAGTCTCACGTTAATACTGTGAACTTAGACCGAGAAGAAAACCATTTTTAAGAGTTATTTATTAGTGGAAGAAAAGTGGTGTTTTTAAACTTTATTCATGCCCTCTATATTTTGTGAACACTATAGTGCAATAAAATTTGTTTTGTATTTCAGAGGTGAGACCCTGAATACATATAAATATTTTTTCATTGTGCATTGAGGTGAGTTAACCAAACACACTTTGCATAGCTACCATAGAACAATGTCAAGGTAATAATTTTCAGTTGCAATCAACATGAACTGGCACTCTGCTGCCTAACCCTTGTAACTAAAGCACCTACAAATTAATAGTGTGATGATAAAGATATACATAACATTAACTTGTCTTTAATCTGATTATAAGCAAACTGAAATAGTTTAACAACAATAAACTCAAGTTTTGTATTGTGGTCTAGCCAGACATGATTAGCATTTTACCAAGTATATGAGCAGTATGACCACCAAAGGGGCAAGAGAAGAGAGATGTGTTGGCATGTAAAGGACACCTAATTAATGAAGAAGTGCAAGACAGAGAAAATGTAATCTAAAGGAGTACAAATAGGATTCCCTGGACAGACAAATGGATGACTGACAAGAAAAGGTAAACTAGATAAACAGGATTGGAATAAATTAGACAACCCTTCTGACGAGTGGAAAATGGCATAAAACCATCAGACGTAAATGCAGAAAATCAGAGAAGAAAAACGACAAAATCACTTTGATTTTGGCCTCTCATCAACAAACCCTCCAGCCTGATCACTTGGATGTCAATGACTAATAACACCAAGAAACACAGCCACTGTTACCAACTACATATTATTGCTGTATGTTATTGTATATTCACAGATAATTCAGAACATAGGTACAAAAGACTAACAGTTTTGCATATGTAGTGATTATGATTAATAATTTGCAAGTACAACTGTGGAAAGAAATGTACCACTGATTGATTCAGTGTGGTTTGAAAACTGGCCTGATTTGTCAGTCTTCTAAACAATCCCATCACAATAATATCTGATTAGTTAACTCAACTGCTTTATGCTGAATTTTTGAACCATTTCCTCCTTGTCTTATAAACAAAAATTCTCACTTGATACCTATGTTGTTTTTTTAAATGGGAAAGAGAATATCAATATCTCAAGTCACACATATCAGTATAAAAAGCATGTTGCCTTGAAGTTGCCTTGTAGTCAGACTTTCTGTTGTTATCAAACAAATAGATTTGATACAGGGTGCAATTCTTACCTTGTTTTCCTCCCCAGAACTGTGTGTTGTTTCAGAAATACTTTAAATGCAATGAGGTCTACCAAACTACAGCTCAACAAGAATGGTTGCAGTATTGCTTTCATTTTATCACCATTGGCAATGTTAGGGTAATTAGCTAATTAATATGGTAATAATATTAGGAAAAACATCAGATGGGGATTAATTAGTCATACTAAATATCTCATATTTCATGAGTTATTTTATGGCCCAAGAGAAAAAGGAAATTAAATGAAGGCTCAAAAGCCTAGTTAGTAAGTAGTTCTGTTCCTTTCTTTTAAAGAAATGCATTAAATAATGTTCCTTCTATATGAAGTATAGGGAAAATAGAGTTACAAATATATAATTTTTATTATTTATAGATGCATACTAATAGAATAAAGTTATACATTTACATGAACCTGTTCCGTAGCTAAGTATTTAACTGTGTCTGGTTGTTCATCTCTCCACAAAATGGAGTCAAAATAATTGACATTGAAGTAGATTATTTATCACTGAGGAAAAAAAAAAAAAAAGCATCATCATGTCATTACTAATACTGAAAGGTATTTAAAGAGAATAATTTATCACTGGATGAACATACATTATAGAGCTTTATGAAATGCCTTTGGAAATTAAAATCAAAATGAAACATCAGAGCTCTTTTGTTTATCTCTGTGTGTTTAATGATAACGAAATATGCAAGACCAAGCTTTGGATGCTGAATTCTCATATTCAGTGAATAGGGATAGCACAGTTTCCTCTGAGTACCTTACCTATAATAACTACTTGCATGAAATACAGAGAGGGGATGTGGTGTAAAATGGATTATATTATTATCGGGAAAAATCTCAGCATTTGATGTTTCATTTGATATAGTGATCTGCCACAGCTGGCATGACAATTTTTTACCAGTTTTCTATAAGACTAGAGGAAATATCTGGTGGTGCTTATCATTTTGCATGAGTTGAAATGCAAATCTTCCAGGGACAAACTCAGCAAATCCCTTCAACATTAAATAACTATTAATAGGATATAAGAACATGAATCAGTTTTTTGGTGCATACATACCACTGACCCTGATCTGTTTAGCGTTTACTTTGTGTCAAGTCTTGATTCCTGACTTTTGCAATGATCTCTGTTGTCATTGACATTTGGGCCACCAGATTTGTCATGTGCCATCAGAAAAAAAAAATATTCAAGACTCTCAAAACCTTGAAAAAAATATTCAAGACTCTCAAAACCTTGAAACCATAGTGAAATAGAATTCATGAAGAGTAACATGAGATTAATTTGAATGAATTTCTAGTTTTATATTTAATTCATGGAAGTTTTTGTGGATTGAGGGGTAGCAGAACTGGTTTATGGAATCAAAATTCCAGTCTCTCTACCTAAAGGCTGGAGGGCAATCACTTATAGAATTTAGATTAAGAATTTTATTAGTCTTAAATATCATACTTCTATATTTAAAGTCTAACCAGTCCACTAATACAAGAAATGTAAAGGGCTATAGTCCAAATCCTTAGACCAAGCTGTGGGCCAGGAATGGTGATGACAAAGTCCAATGTGAAGATTCCTGGATAATGCTCTCTTTCCAGTGAAGCAGACATGTTACAGACATGTTACCAGGCATGTCTGTTGAGACTAGGTTTACAGGACTGAAAGTAACAAGTAAATAGAAAGATTTTGAAATGACTGGCATATTAAAATAATAAATTACACAGCCTAAGCATCGTGACAGCAAGAAATAATGTGTAAGGTTGGCTACACCTGCATTCCAGCTCTTAGCTTCCGTCAAAATATGTAAAAAACTTATTTTTCCACAAAGTTTCCATAAATGTCACTATGAAGCAGAATCAGTTTGGTTTTTTTTTTATTTTACGTATAATATGATGGTAATTATGAAGCATAATTACATGTATTTATGCTTCTTAGCAGCCAGTGAGTTGTCAGAGACATCTTAATATAAAACTTCATAATCAATGTTTCTTTTTTAGTCCAAGTATAGAAACAGGCAAATTTAAACAATTGGCTACAACAAAAGCAAAATGCTCTAGATATTCAGCAGCAATATATTGTCCTTCTAAAGGGAAGCAAGAATGAGAAACAACTCTCTCCACTGCACTTTTTAAGGCTTCTCCACTTGAAAAGCAAGTATCTTTCTTCATGGAGTGGAACAAGGTGCCTTGTAGATGTCTGCTGTAGTGTTTAGTTTTCTTACTGAGCAAGGCTGCCTATTAGCTGCTTAATAAAGCCATAAGAAATGAAAGAAGCTCTCTACTTTTGAGGGGAAAAACTGCAGTGCAAATAAAATTTTAAGTCACAAGCTAGCTGGGACTGCTGTCTCTTAAGAAGTAGACTGGGAATAAAACTATTCTTACTAGCCTAGTGATTTCTTCCCCACCATAACAATTGTTTTAAATGAGAAGTTTGTGCAGAATTCTCAAAAGAAAATTGATTCTTCTAATAACAGAGGGATTCTGGAAAGGCAAATGTTAACTTTTTTCACAGCACATATGTACACATTATATGATTCTTAAAATTCACTTCAGATACCAGCAGTATCTCTAGAGAGTTTATTACACTTGATTATTCCACTTAAGTATTCATAAATATTTATGCACCAATTGATGTTCTCGATGTAATCTTTCAGTGGCTGGTACAAATATGTCACTAAAAAGAACAGTGAGGGAATCTGCAATTAACAATTAATGATTCAAACATATCATGTGAAAAGTTGAAAATCTCACTTGTATAAAAGAAGTGTCTGCATTAAACATATGGTTTAGTTTAGTTTTCAAATGCAAGTCACCACCAGAGAGCTAAGCCTGTTTTCTAAAGACTGAGCTATGAAGCTACAATAATATGTAAAGGAAAAACATTCACCTGAATTATCTTACAAAAGCTTTATTTACCCACATATTATGCAAATTTTTCATGACTGATCCATTCCTTTCAACTTTTTTTCATCTTTTTTTCAGATATGTTTACATTTCTCTTGACCAATATGAAACCAACAGCACTGTGTAGTATCTTTACCAAGGAATTCTGTGTTCTTGGAGTATATTACCTCATAGAAACACCTGCTGATACAGTCTGTGTTCTCGATTTAGAATTTCATATGAGGCTGTTTGGGTTTTTTGCCATGAAGGTAGTAATCAGACATCATCATTCTGCCTTTTTTTTTTCTTCTTTTTTGATAAGAACCTCACATACAACACAAAAGTAGGAAAAAAAGTATTAAACCATTTCCTTTTATGTGTCATTTATGATCAAATACTACAGTGGTTTAGGAAACACTAATCAGGTAGGCTGTATGTTATCACATATGTCTGGAAGGAAAAGGATATGTAATCATTATTTTTAATTGGCTATCTAAAATGGGTGACTGGATTTTTTTTGTCCCTAAATCATATATCTTAGGTTCCATTCATTGCAGTGGAAACTTTGGATTAATGTTAAATCTAAGAACAAAAGAGGTGGTGCACACCTACACCCTGAAGATCTCCATGTGGAATTTCTTCCCCTGTTCAATCAGAGTGGGCTTGTACTCTGCCACGTAACTGACCTACAGACTGTTCTTTGCTGCCACATCCTGAGACAAAAAAAAATGCTACTTACTACATGGTTGATCTCATTAGCCTTAACAGCTACCCATGATCTCTTTTAATTTAGAAGCTCAGCCATGAGAAGGTTGCCAAGTGAAAACTATCTCTGTGGCTTAGTTGGGTGAAGTTCATCATCCTGCATATGCGTGCACTTTAAACAGTGAATGTCCCAATTGTCTGTGACTTGTGCCTGACTAGGTCTTAACCAAGGGGACCTGTCTTGCTATTATACTGCCAGAAATGTGCAGATCCACTTCAGTACTAGCTTTACACACAGGCAAAATAAGAAGTAATTGATCAGAGCAAGCTGGAGGCCAGACACTGCAAAACAGGAGTTGTAAAAATGTTAATGCCAGATCCCTGAGGAAAAAAAACCATACTGCTACTGCAGTGGCTCCTGTTCCTGAGGGGCCTTCTGTGTGTCTGCTGCTGTCCACGGGGAAGCCTGATGCCCCTGGCAGCTCTTACTGTGGCTTTACTTTTTTTTCAGTTTCAGCAGTAAAAGCCTTAAGCTTTGGCAGGGCTGTCACCAACAACCACTGTGTGGCTTCCAGAGTCACAAAATTCAAAGAAAACAGACAGTATGACAAACATATTCTGAAGTGGTGGGTTTTTTTGGTGTGGGGTTTTTTTTTTTTTTGGGTCCCCAAGAAAACAAATCTTGCTACTTAAAGAAGTTTCTGGAAACTTCAGGAAAAGCCTTGCTTCGGAATGGTTCAGCAGATGGCTGTAATAGGCCTAAATTTTTTGTTCAGGCAATTGTACTATGCAGTTTGATAGCCAGTAACACTCCTTTTAGTGACTATTTTCCTTTGTACCATATAAACATCTCTACCTTCTATAATTTTTACTGCAAAGAAAAATGATGTTTCTGTAAAGCAATATGTTTGGAAGGTGGAAATCAATCATTTAGGACATGGAAAATATCTATTTGTTGTCAAATAGATGTCAAAAAACAGGTGTTCTTCCAGAACAAAATGTAATTGGGTCAAACATTAAAAAACCTGTTACTTCAATGCTCAGAACCTATCCCTTCATAGTACAGGTTACAAGAAAAAGGGAAAAATACCTTACCTGAGCTTATGTTCTTTCCAATACATAATGAAACCATACTTGCTTGGATTTAGATAAGCAGATTTTCTAGCTTTTTTATATTTCCTTAAACCATGAGAAATAAATTGAATTTGAGAATCTCATCCCAGGAATTGTTGAGGAGGAAGGTTATTGCTTCTGTTAACATGTTTTTGGATTGCATATGTTCATATACTTTCATTATAGTTGTCCCATTTCTAGCTCTCTAACTCACTCAGAGCTATAGGCAATGAAGTGATCATAACAGCTATAATTTGAGGTGGTAAACTCTGAGTCAGGCAGGATTATTTCTATGTACAAACACAGTTTCTGTTTTATGTGGACTAAAATTTGATGTGACAACACAAGAGTGGGATTTTTATGTACTGCTAGTATCTCTCTGACTTGCATAATATAAATTATAATCAATATAATATTTTATTGCAAATTTGAAGCATGTGTCTCATTTATTAAATTAGACAGTGAAGACAGTGAGATCCTGTGTACATCTTTCAAATGTGCATGAAAGACATGAATGTTGACAGAAATTCAGAAGATTAATATGTTAAGTGAATGTTACTCAGGGATAAAGGCACAGCATCCTCATGTGAGATTCACAGCCATATTCCAGTTTTGGCATTACTGAAAACTTCAGTGAGGGAGAAATAATGCAGATATGATATCAGCAGAAACAAAAGGCATATTCACATTAAACAATTTTTGACTACGTCAAAAGTGCAAGTAAAAAAATATGCTGTCTAGAGAAATTCAGTGAGGCTCCAAGTGATTTAAAATAGGGCATTTTTGGCTAAGAAAAACAAGTACCTAAAGAAAAAGGAAAGGAAGAAGAACACAGTTAGAACAATACTTTATATGCAGGTGAAGACAAGCAAATCTATATCAGGAAGAAAAAGGTAGATGACTTTCTCAACTTACACAGTAAACGCATTGTGGGTGAAGAGGCTCTTTCTCATCAAAGACATATTTGTGTAGCAGCAGAGAAGGAGTCAAAATAAAAACAGAACAGCATGATAAAATGCAGACTCTGAATACTCTGGAAAACACTGTCTGTAAAGAAATGGTTCTGTCCATCAGAAATAATGTCTTTGCTAGTTTGAAAATAACAAGAATTCTTACAGAAGAATCAGTATTGATTAGAAGACATATGAAAGTCAGTGAATTAAAGAAAAAGCCCAAGAATATACATCATAAACTAGAAGGAAGGTTACAGCCATGCCTCACATTCACATTTTCTTGTTAAAAAGAAGGGATTTTATTGCATATCCAAGACAGCTTTCTTAAAGTAATAAATGTGGAGTTGAGATTATCAAAATCAAAAAGACATGCAAGAAATTTTAGGTAAAGCATGTTTATAGTTGAAAGGTGACATTTTAGTCTGAAGAGTGAAGGAATCATGGCACCCTTCCCTCTAAATACTGAAAAAGATACAATAAATATAAAAATATAAGTGCTTCAGCTAGAAGCTTTTTTTTTTTTTTTTTTTTTAATACTGCCAGGAGGACCGAAGAACCCCCTTNTTAACACTGTCAGCAGGACAGACGAAGTGCCCAATTTATCAATCTAGGTAAGATAAATATGAATAGTCCTCACCCAGGATTTTGTAAACACATGCATAAAAACATCATAGAATGAAAAATATTTTATTTTGAAAATACAAAATGTGAACACTCAAGAACATTCTGAACACTCTGAACATTCAAACATCTGGAGTATTGTTAGTGTCATTGAATTATCACAGGGACAGATATAAACCTTTCATTCCACAAGAAATATTCAATTTTTTCTATACAGAAACAACTCCAGCTTGGAATAAAATTGACAGATCTGAGGAAAGAATGCTGCCTCACATAGAGGAAGTTGCCTTTCTGTCTCTTTTTACTAGATTAGCATCGCATCCACAAATACATTAGCTAATAGGGAAAAAAGCTGCAGAATAATCAATACAACTACATTGTTTCTGTCCTATTAAAATGCTCAGAAAGGGTTGAACCCTCTCCACTGCTGGTTTCTGGTGCAGTTTTAGTGAGCTTTGATAAGAAATTCTATTTGCTCCACTCTTCATTCCCCTAAAAAAAAAGCCTTCCCTTTTTCAGCTGTTATGAACCAGTCACTGGAGAACATGTAAGTGCAGAAGTTGTACAAAAAACACTTCTTAGATTAACATTGAGCAAATTTTCTCCTTGCCTACAAGATAATTACATTGCTGATGTTGCCTACTTGGAAGATACACTTAAAAAGTATCAGCAGTGCTTGACATAACATCTGCTAAGTGCTTTTTGATTAAGTCTTTTATAATTACTCATTTTCACAAAGCATGTGTCTGTTTGAAGGGCACCTCAGTTATCAAAGAGAGTATGCTAATGGAAACCTTTCACTATTTTGGGTTTCTTACACTGATTTGACATTTTGTTTAGGTTTATGAGAAGTTAGAGAAAGTTGTTATGCTCTGTGTGAATCCCACCCATGCCATGATTGCCTGAATTTTTATATATAATCCAAACTATGTCTCCTATGTGACTATGCAGAGATGATGGATGTATTTATTAACTCAAGTTTGGAAGCTTGTTGGCTCAGCCTGGAGAATCACAACACCTCTGGCAATAGAAGAGACCATAAAAAAACCACTCAGACTACAGGTCTTAAGAAGAATTTTTTTAATAGGTACACCTCAATCCCTACACAATGGAGCACTTTAATGAGAAATCTAGCATAATTTAATAACCCCTTAATAATTTCTGCAATAACTACAATATCTTCATAGTCTGGCATTTGAAAAGATCAAGGACACTTTCAAATCTTGCATGAAATATCTGAGAAAACTGAATAATCTGGTGAGTATTACCAGAAAGATCTTACCACTCTATCAGCTGGTCAGCTACTCCCAGCAGATGCTATTGATGACTCAGTGATGTCACTGGAGACCTAAATATACAATGATTTTGATAAGAGTCATCTCAAGCGCGAAATGATTCTCATCCGCCATGCAGAAACTATATGATCAGAGGTCCTTAAAATGTTTTCAGACATCAACTCAAAAAAGAGCTGCAAATATCTTAGGAAATAAAGTTACATTCAAAGCAGACAGGAATCTAGTTAGAAACACATTTGTTGGTGTTGAAAGCAGATGGTGGAACATTTGAGAAAAACTGCATTATCTTTTTCTCTAGGCATCAGCAATATTAGGTGAAACATTGGAAAACAAGCAAGACATTTCTGGGTAAAGAGATAGCATGGATTCTGAACCCTACAGAAATCACTCCCAGGCCCTTTGTTATACCAGCTGTCAGAATGCTGGCATAATTTTTGAAACATGCCTGGTGACTAGCAGGACAAGAATGTGCTATAGGTCAAATCATGAATACAGACCTCAGCGTGCACAGGGAGATATTAATAGAAGATGCTGAGATATGCAACAAAGAGCCAACACAAACATTGATTTTTCAGGAGAAAAAGCTGTGAATCAAAAGAACTAGAAATAGTGAAATAATTTGTGCGTCTTCATGAACAAAGCAAGCTTCATCAAATAATTTATTGATTGATAAAAAAAATAATAAATTACAGAGATAAATTACATGTCAAAGATTTTTCATGTGTGACTTGCAGACCAACAAAAGACTAATCCTGGAAAACTGAATTTCTAAAATCTTCTCAGGCAGAGGAGAACTCATGCTATTTTGCATATTTGTCATGACAAAAAGGTTAACTGTAAATCAATCATAATTACTGCTTTAAACTTTGAGAGTAATAATGATGTTGGAACACAGATCCTGACAAGATTTTTATATTAGGGAAACAGACAACTTCCTCTAGAATTTATGTATGTGGAACACATTTTTCCAATTTGAGATTGTGCATGCTTCTACCGGGAAAAATAAACAACTTGAGAATACAGTTTGAAACAGACCTTTCCAAGTTTGGACAACTTTTTGGGGAAGAATTAGGGAGCCATTACTCATCTTTTTATTCCTAGAACTGTAGCAATTGATGAAACCGTAAAGACAAAACTGACATAACTGACTGTATACAATTTTTGCCATTAAGAGTTCATTGCCACCTGTGGGTTATCATGAGGAATCCTGGAGACCAATACTATTTGAGTTCATCATATGGACTAAAATAAGAAGTCATGGCTGAAGCCAGAAGAAATGTCAAAGTACAATGTACAACTGCATCGTCCACATCTAGTGTTATTCTGGAACTTAAATCTGTGTCCATTACTAATGAATAATTATTTACTAGTAATGTAATTAAGTGATGGGAATATCACATTGGAAGCATGTGCCCGCCAAAACAGGAATAATGAAGAGAGACTGATTAAGTAAAGATTAGGACAACAAAGAGAGGAAGAGGAAAAGGGTAATTATGCCTGAAGTATCCAGTCCTTAGAACTTAGAACATGCTTTTAAGAAGAGCAAGAGTGCTTGCTTCCCTTATTGATGGTACACTTAAGAAAAAAAAAATAAGATTTTGATTTTAAGTACTACTTTTTGAGTTTTAAATATGTTGAGTTTGTCATTATATAAACAATATCAAACAGGATGATGAGAAAATTATATCTGCTGCTAATCAATGATTTAGATAAAAGAATCTATTATGAACAGTTTGTTGGCAGTTGTCTTGGTAGATCATCAAAACACCATCTCAGGTAGTAAAACTTCTCACTGATTTAACTTTAAGAACACTATAGAATGTTACCACTATGTATTCTAGGTGTTTATTGTCATATGTCTTCAGTGGTCACTACACGCAAATAGACAGAAAAATCTCCTTAATAGCATTCATTAATATTGGTTGCAAAGCTTCTAAGACATTAAAAAAACTCAAAATCTTAATAGACTTTCCATTAGGAAAATAAGCTCTTTCCTCTAAGACCTGACTGCTCATTTGAGTATTTCTATAGAAAATTTTTCCTCAGTTGACAATATGTGAATTCAAAAAATTTAAAGAAACTTCTGAAGACCAAACATATTTTTGTATAAATCCTATTCCCCAGTCAAACAATCATAATCCAACAGTAATCTCATCCAGCAGTATAAATATTGTCATACTCTATTATCAAGAATGTTAAAGATAAATAATATGAACTCATCTTGAGTGCATGCCATTTGTTGTCAATGAAACCTTGATGAACAACATCAAACAAATTGCAGTTGCTTGTGGTAGCTGCCCTTTACTGTAAGATATTTGAAAAGAATTTATCAGATGCCATCCATTAGGGATATTTGTATTTTAAACACATCTGATGACAAGCTGCTTGGAAATTTTTGGCTTCAGATGAGGAAAAGAGAGGGAAGAAAAGAATGACTCACAAAGAAAAAAAAAGCTTGTCTTGACTTATGTGAACACAAAACTATTCTTTTGACAAGTCTGCAGCTCAGGATTGCTGATTGTAATGACTCCTCCACCAGGATTTCCTGAATTATAATATACTATCTATCTTGAATGAATGATTGTCTTGAGGCAGAAAAAGACATATGCCATGAAGATGTGTATATTATCTACCTGCCTGAATGACTGTGCTTGATATTTCTTTAAAGATACTTTTTTAGAATCTACAGAGTACTTAAAGTTTCAGTCAAAGAGGAGCATTTAAAAACATCTTGTGAAATACGTATCTCCTCACAAAGTTGTAAATGCAAATGACACTGCTTCTCCTTTTTGGAAAAAAAAAATTGCCTCCAGAGTTTTTCTTTCCATGTAAAATCTAGTCCTTTCTAGAATACATGGCTTTAGAATGTTTGAATATTTTTAGGGAAAATAAAATATTGTCTGCCCTTTTACCTACAGAAAGAGCTCCAGAATATGATTCTTTTTTTGATACATAGTAGTAATGCATGGCACTCACTTTGCAGCATGCATGTGTTTTCATATAGCACCATTTCTGTTAGAAAGGGTCTGAGCTCCCTACAGAGATGTAGTGTTTCGACATGAAGACATCTTAGCCTTTAGCAAATCTCCATTACAGTGTGCAGCTATAGTCATGCAGGCCATTTCCAATGTTATGTCTGCATGACCGAGTTGTATCTCTGATCTTACATGGCACAATATACACATTGAGGGTAATGGTCTGCATATGACACGGGAACCATGTATATACCAGAACTTTCCTGTTAGCAAGGTATCATAACATTTTTAGTAAAGAATTGAGTACAGAAGGGCTGGATTGGACTATTTCCTAGGAATATGCAGGTGACTGACTACTTTGATGAAAGCTTAACAGATTTGTATAAAAATATTATCTTTTTTAATTCTGTTATCAAAATTATTCCAATTTATGAATAATTATAACTGTGAGGGAACTGGGAGTGCATCCTAGTTACTGGGTGCATCCCAGATTTAGGGTGGGAGGAAATTACCACTGCTATTCTTGTCAGATAATAACATTGTCATGCCAAGTACCTGACATGGCTAAAGAAGGGACCAGGAGGACCTGGAGCATACTGCAGAGCAATGCCTGCCCTCAGAGTAGCCACATAATATGAATTAGAGGAAGAATGCACAATGGCACACAGCTAATATAGGCAACATGTAATCCCTTTGCTGGAATCCCAGTGCGACCTGTATGACCCATCCACACTGAGTAATATCCCAGGTGTGAGTGTTTTCAGGGTTGCTTAAGCAGAGACAAAATTTCCAGTGTTTTACTGAAAAGGTAATACCTCTAATATACATATATTAAGCAAATAGGTCATTACTTTCTGAACTAAAATAAAGGCACTCTCCTCTGGAATACTGATGTAACATTTAATCTCTGTCAAACTGGAAGTGTTTAGAATGCAGGATAACGGACTGCAAAGTCCAGCATTAGCCCTTTTGTATTTAATTTCCATATTATTATGAATCAGATCTTCACAGATTTACAATCAAGATGTTTGTCCATATTTCATTGCAAATGCTCCTTGTTGCTTTGAGCACAATAATTATTTGGCAATGGTTTGGAGATAACAAACGATACTTAAAAAAATGGCTTTCTTGAATATTTACAGAAGAATGGAATTGATTGCAATTTTTTTATCTTATTGTGTACTTGGTTTTGTTAAACATAGTGGAAAGAATTTTTTTAATATATTTGTTATTATTTTTCCATCAAAATTAAAGTCCATATTACAATGTTCCATATAAACATCAACATTTGGACTTGAAGTCAACTACTCCAGAACCAGTCTAGGATGTTAAAATGTTTTGCTGAACAGAGGAGTGTTTAGCAACTCAAGGTTGCATCTGGACTTACTTTTCAAGGCATGTTTGCCTCAATGATCAAGATGTAACCTAATCATTCAGATCAGCATCTTTTTAAACTGCCTTACGCCTCCAGTATGGATTTAATGCACTCCTTCTTTTGAGTGGTGTTATGATCTGGTTATTAAAATTATTTAAAATGCCTCTGCCCAAATTCAGGTACAAGTGGGATCATATGCCAAAGTTGGGATCATATGCCAATAAAACCCAAAGTATGGGTTTTATTTAATGGTAGATGTGAGGCAGAAAGACAGAAACAGGTGAAGGAAGCAGGGAAAATTTTTCACCATTCTGTGTAACCTAGTAGCATCCTGTCGATCCAGTTCTTCTGATCTTCTTGTGGTGAGGGTCCCACAAAGCATAGAATCCAATGGATTAATATACATTGAGGAGATGCCCAGGCACCTTCCCAGGCAGGGGTGAAACTTTGCAGTCTCGTGTGACAAGGTCTGGTTTTGTTGCTTCACGTGGATCATGTGCAGTCCTCTGATAGTGGAGGGACTTAGGAATGAGTCTTTGGGGGCCTTTGATGGTTTATGACCCTTCTCAGCTGCCTCTCATGTGAATGTTATGTGTGTATGTGGTCTTCCCTGGGGAAGCGGGCAGTAACTCCTTTGGTTTAGTGTGAAGAGATTTTGCCATCACACCCCCAAAATCCTTCTCCCCTGCCACCAGCTGAGCTGAGCTAGGTCTGATTTTAAACACAAAGTATTCTTCCTGAGCCTTGTTTACCTGTCCTCAGACTAGAGGTGATTAGACAATAGTCCCATCTCCAGTTCCCAGTCACAGTCCAAATTCCAGNAGTGGAGGGACTTAGGAATGAGTCTTTGGGGGCCTTTGATGGTTTATGACCCTTCTCAGCTGCCTCTCATGTGAATGTTATGTGTGTATGTGGTCTTCCCTGGGGAAGTGGGCAGTAACTCCTTTGGTTTAGTGTGAAGAGATTTTGCCATCACACCCCCAAAATCCTTCTCCCCTGCCACCAGCTGAGCTGAGCTAGGTCTGATTTTAAACACAAAGTATTCTTCCTGAGCCTTGTTTACCTGTCCTCAGACTAGAGGTGATTAGACAATAGTCCCATCTCCAGTTCCCAGTCACAGTCCAAATTCCAGTCAGGAGGCAGTGGGACGACGGTGCTTCAGTGCCCACAGATAGGCAGTTACTTCCTTGCNTATGTGTGTATGTGGTCTTCCCTGGGGAAGTGGGCAGTAACTCCTTTGGTTTAGTGTGAAGAGATTTTGCCATCACACCCCCAAAATCCTTCTCCCCTGCCACCAGCTGAGCTGAGCTAGGTCTGATTTTAAACACAAAGTATTCTTCCTGAGCCTTGTTTACCTGTCCTCAGACTAGAGGTGATTAGACAATAGTCCCATCTCCAGTTCCCAGTCACAGTCCAAATTCCAGTCAGGAGGCAGTGGGACGACGGTGCTTCAGTGCCCACAGATAGGCAGTTACTTCCTTGCAGTTTGACAAAATTTTTTCTACAATTTGGACAATGTTTAAGACATTATTAACATTCAGTCCATCACAAGTGGAAATCTACTTGTGGGAGTGGGAGTCAGTGTAGGATGTGGACAAGCCCCTACAACACTATCAAACCCAGTAGCAGGAAGAATCCTTGCGTACTTTTAAAAGCCCCTCATTCCATGTTGTGCTGGCTTGACTGGCTTGACCAACACCCACAGGTGAGGGTGTCACAGGTGTATGGGGAATGGGGGGCTGCAATCAGTACATAACAGTTCCTCTATACTGCTCCTTCCAAGTCATTCTCTTCACCTGCTCCTCTGTGTTACCTTCCCACGTACTGTAATCCTTCAGGGTAAGCTTGCCCAAGTGTGGGCTCTCCAATGTCTCTGCTGGTATTTTGGATGGGAAGGTGAAATAAGGTTTTAATTTCATAACTTTACAATTTCAGAAAGGATTTCCCTGAACAATTTTAAGAGTCATTCATTACATAAAGCACTCAAAGGACATTCTTCCTCTTTGGTTTGTGGAAGTGGAAGCAGTTGTTCACTATTGAAGTCAGTGACATAATCTGACTCCTTGTGCCCAACCTACAGATGAGTCACATGCTAATTTATCACCAAAAAAATAATAAAGAAGAAAAAGATCAAAAGGAAAATCTAAGGTTTTTTTCAGACTGTTCAGCTAAAAAATAAATTAACCCCCTCTCTTGTTCTCAAAACAATCACAGTAACAAATGAAGTTTCCTCAGCCAATATCTTTGCTTTCTTCTATTTTTTTTCCCCTAAATTATATATGTGACAGAAAGGCTAAAAGAAAACACATTGTATTGTTAATTTTGAAGATGTATTTCAATAACACAGCATAAGTTTCTATTACATGTAGCAGTGAGTCAAGTTTTGGCAGTCAGCTTTGATTTTTTCCTTCGTTCTACTTGATGGACTAAAGTTAAAAGTATTTTCCAGAAAAATTAACAACCCTTTTTTTAAGTAACTTGGGACAGACACTGTCCTCAGAAAATCCTCTAGAGGGTTATTACAGCTAGTGTTTTTACACAGAAGGAGAATCTTGACCTTTGCTTTGGCAAGGATTAGGCTGGCACACAGAATATTTACAGACCACAATCTTTGATGCACTGTACTTGACTGTCCCTTCAGCTTGACAGCTGTCTCCCTTTCACTCAATTTCAATCATGAGTACCAGTATAACTTTACTAACATCCAGCATAGAGCAGAATCTGATGCCAGAGACAGACAGAGGTTCCCTCCTCTCTTCAATAGTTTGCATAAAAATCTCAGTTTCAATCACAGTTTTCAATTAATTATTTTTTTTATTTTACAGGTAGGTACTATGACACAAGCTGGACAAATAAATTGCTCTGAGGTAAGGAATAATAAATAAAGACTTCTCTAGATGACATTTCTCTATGGAAATTCCATGGAGGTTAAATATTTTGTATCATTGAAACTTATCAATTACTTTGCTTTAGATTAATAAATTTGAATCTGAACAAAATATGTTAAATAGTCCATTTCAAATATAGTTGTCTCATGAGGTGTTCAATGTGTAGTTGTATGTACTAGTGATGCCATGCTGCTATGCATACATTGCTGATAGGATTTCCTATGGGTTCAGAATTTTCTGGGCAGGTTAAGACATATATTAATGTCTTGTCTGATAGAGTTAAGTCATTTAGAATAAGAAAAGGGAAGGAAAACATGAAGTATGCCTTCATGCAGTGTTGTGGCAACATGGATTTTCAGCTGAACACCAAACCAATTAAAACGAGGAAGTTTGTAATTTTTAAGTCATAAACTTTTTGAACTCTCAGAGTAGTTTATCCTGTAAAAAAGTTAGAGCAGTTGAGTTAGGCTGACACAAATGTAACAATCTCATGACTTCCTAAGGGACTATGCTCTGTTTTTTGCCTAGCTGAACCATCACTGGAAGGAAGCTGTTGATATTTATCTATTCTTGACAATTTGGGACAGAAAATAGAAGATTACAGACCATTGCTTACAGATAAAAAGACTTCACACTAACTGCATTCTGGTTCTGCTTTCAATGCAGAGGCAATTAAAATTAAGAACTCATAAACTGAATCTCTTTTAAAAATGTAAATATAGTTACTTTGTTTTGTTTTTGTTGCCTTTAAAAAAAAATATTGTAGTGGAACAAAAATCCATAGTATATTTCTGAGAATTTGTAATAGCATGTGAACTGCAATTAAAAAAACCCAACACCTTGCTTTTGGATGATTTAATCTACTTCACAGAGTCTGGCTTTGTTGTTTTAATGATAGAGTAATGATACTTGCTGTTCTCTTTGATATGTCATGAAAATTTAGAATTTTGGTTACAAAATCAAATATTTTTTTTTTTCCCAAGATGGTAATTTTTTCTTTGGATAGTCAAGATTCCTGTTAACTGGAGTGGTAACATTGCTTCCTGTAGCATGGCATACCTATTTCTGAACAAGGAAATTCTACGACAAACAAGTGTCTCTCTATTAGCATTTCACTGCATATTCTTTAGAGTATCTTCTTATAAGTGGGGTACTTTTATTCTCATACCATGACTTTATCAGTCTGCTTCATACACACTTTTCTGAAAAAGAATTTAATTGTAAGTGAATTATAAAGTTAGATTAACCCCAGTCAAATGCCGGAGAAGAACACTCCATTTCCTGCAGTCACTTCAATTGTAAAAACAAGGCCTCATTTCTAGAAAAAAGGAGCAAGATTTTTCAGTAAAATATTATGAGTCAAGTGTTCCTGAAGACATTCTGTCAACATTGTCACATGTAGTAACAATTTCAAGGTTACACATTTTAAGGGCATCTATCTGAATTTTAAAATATGCTTGAATATGTACAGATATGTAAAAATACAGAACTATTCATTCATAGAAATGCAGTAAATTAATTTCTTACAAGCAGCATGTTTGTGAGACTAAATTTTTACTTTTGAAACTCAGAGAAGTTAAACAACTTTTACAGTTTACCGAAATCTTCAATTACAAAAAAAAATTTCAGGGACTTCATTGGGATTTTTTAATCAGATTTTATGGGATATTTGAAATAGTTTGCTGTTACAGTGAGAAGTCCATGACATTACTGACACTCTGTCCAATACAAGGAAAAGAGGAGTCTTGAACCCTGCTCATATATGTAATTTCTTTGGGATCTAAATAAAACAGAAGAAAAACAAGGTTATAGAAACTTATATTGTATGTTTTTTGTTTTTGGTTGTTTTTTGGTTTGTTTTTTTTTTTTCAGCTGAGGTGTTTGGCATGAAGAGAGGCTCCAGTGATGAAGAGAATTTGTAACAAAGGGAACAATTGCTGTCTTACAGGATGGTGTCTTGCTGCCTTGCAAGACCCACACTTGTCATTAACACAGCAAAGAGCATCCACAGCAAATGCTGCTTGTTGTGGTGGTAGTGGCAGTATCCACATGTGCTGTGTCCCAGCAAAGCCCTCCACCTTCCTCTGGGCACATCAAGTCTAAAGGTTCTGGGAAAACAAATCTGGCTCTCTTTATTGCTGAACTTTCTCTTTGCCCTCACTGTGACAAAGGCAAGGAGGTTGAAAAGTTTGCTTCTATAACACTCAGGAAAGGAAGGAAAAGTGAAGTGGGCTCCATTGTCTAGTTTTGAAACAAGTCAAAGAAATGAGGCAGTCTGTGGGCACCCCTGGACTACAGAGAAGGTCCTCTCCAATTCACTGGGAGGTTGAAATACTGATCATTTCCCACACTGAAAATAGTGGGTACCACAATCTCTTGAATATCTTTGTATCACTTATACTTCATTTTGGTACTCTGGACAGGCATGAAATTCCCTTTTGTGAAGTTTGATTCAATGTGAGGGTCACACTTTAAAAAGAGAAGTGAAATATCCAGATATTTAACAACCATCCTTTAATGTATCAAACACACTGTGCATATCATTCTTGGATGTTTATTTTTTTTAAGTACAAGACATACTCATATATGTCCTCAGATTTAAATTCAGGGCACATTCCTTCTGAAGTAACTTAGTGTTTCTATGAGATGATGAATGGAGTGAAGTAACCCACCTCAGCAGAGAAAGATATCATCCTAATAATCTGATATTTTATGTTCTTTGTTATAATTACTTTTGCCTCAGATTAATGAATTTCATTTACTGTAGCAAGCTAGCAAATGAAAACTGTTCAGCACAAGTATGAAATATAATGGAAAATGAGACTATCTAGTATGTAAGACATATATTGAAACATTGAAGAGTAATTTACAAAAAAAATATTTTTATGATGCAAATTTTATTAAAAAGAAATCTCTCCCTCAGAAAAAATACAATGCATTTACATTCTTTAAGACAATTTCCAAAGTCACAGAACTGAAAAACTAAGCTTTCAATTTTCTTCTCAAATCACTCTCTTTGTTCTCACTGTTTTTTCTGGTTTTTGTGTTATATCCTCTCTATTTCTCTATTTGTTCCATCTGAAGTAAAATAATTAAAGGGGAAAAAAAAGAAAAAAACAAACCAACCAACCAACCAACCAAACAAACAAAAACCAAAACCAAAAAAAGCCACAAAACCAAAACAACCAAACCCACACCCCCCCCAATCCCCCCCAAATCCTAACAATAACCCTTCCCATCACTCCCAAAGAATTAAAACCATTCCAGGAAAAGATTTTAAACTAATTTGCAATATAAGGCACAGCGGCAAAGACTAAAGGGCAAAGTTTTATATATGTAGCTGACAAAACAATAGAGCTAAAAAGAAAAAAAGAGCTCATTCTAGCATGGGATTTTACTGTGGCACCAGATTTAATACTACCTTGTCAGGCTGTAAAAGGACCAATAAGACAATTAAATAAGACAATACACATACAGCAAATAATGAAAGAGAACAGAGTGGAGTCACCCCATGGACATTAGAAAGCTTTCTTTTCCCAGTAATGTATGCACTCAGAACTACAAAATAACAAACCAAATAAAAACAAAAACCCTCAACAAACAAACAAAAAACCAACACCCCCCCAAAAAAAAAAATTCTCTGGTACAAATAGCTGGATATGCAGAAGGTAGCACAGTGTTCACTGGGGCAAGCTGAGAAAAGGACCATATGATTCCATATACCAGAGCTAAGCATACAAATGTGAAAGTCTAAGAGTCTCCAGCACCCAGAACTGTTTAATATGAAATACACAGGGGCCTGGGAGCAATAGCAAGAAAAATAAGCAAAAAGATTGTGTTTCTTTTTATAATATTTGTGCTGCTGAAGTAAGTGATGTATAGAACATAAAACAGGCATGTATACTGTTCATTTTCCCCTTTTCTTNGTAGCAAGCTAGCAAATGAAAACTGTTCAGCACAAGTATGAAATATAATGGAAAATGAGACTATCTAGTATGTAAGACATATATTGAAACATTGAAGAGTAATTTACAAAAAAAATATTTTTATGATGCAAATTTTATTAAAAAGAAATCTCTCCCTCAGAAAAAATACAATGCATTTACATTCTTTAAGACAATTTCCAAAGTCACAGAACTGAAAAACTAAGCTTTCAATTTTCTTCTCAAATCACTCTCTTTGTTCTCACTGTTTTTTCTGGTTTTTGTGTTATATCCTCTCTATTTCTCTATTTGTTCCATCTGAAGTAAAATAATTAAAGGGGAAAAAAAAGAAAAAATGGTATTTTTTAAACAAACTTCTGTTTCTATATAAATCATTTCTTGTGTAGAAATGCGAGGTCTCATCTCCCAAGGAATGGACATCTCTTTCAAACAGGGTCCCCTTTTAACAGCTGTTCTGCAGTGTAAAGCAGCTGAGTGTTGCTTAATAAAGTCATCACACTAAGAAGTGAGATGAAGTGGATCTGTTAGCTGCAAAGGAGCAGCACCAAGAAGCTTGGACACAGGGCTCCAGGTCACAGCGGTGAGAGCAAAGGCATCAGTGTAAGAATCAAACGGCACAGGTAGAAGTAGCCAAGCAATTCAGGCATCCCCAAACTGAAAGGCAGTAAGTGACTCCATAGCAACCAGAGTCTGATTTTAATAGGAAAAATNACCAAATAAAAACAAAAACCCTCAACAAACAAACAAAAAACCAACACCCCCCCAAAAAAAAAAATTCTCTGGTACAAATAGCTGGATATGCAGAAGGTAGCACAGTGTTCACTGGGGCAAGCTGAGAAAAGGACCATATGATTCCATATACCAGAGCTAAGCATACAAATGTGAAAGTCTAAGAGTCTCCAGCACCCAGAACTGTTTAATATGAAATACACAGGGGCCTGGGAGCAATAGCAAGAAAAATAAGCAAAAAGATTGTGTCTCTTTTTATAATATTTGTGCTGCTGAAGTAAGTGATGTATAGAACATAAAACAGGCATGTATACTGTTCATTTTCCCCTTTTCTTTAATGTGCCTCAGCTTCTCATTTGGGAGTATCTCCATTATTTCTGGGATACTACAAACACTGCTCTTGTCAGCTCCTTTTTTTCTGTGAAGTAAGGTGCAATGAGGGGAAGATTTCATTTCAGTGTGCTGATGCCCTTTCTCCCTCTGCAATTCAAATAGACCTTCGTATTGCATTCTCATACCTATTTTCTCAACTGTCTAAGCAGTACATCCATGGGAAGCAAAAAGTGAAAAAAAAAAGAAAAGGAAACAAAAACTAAAATGCCACATTTTTATAACCAGATGCTTAACTCACTGTTTTCTTTTCTGCATGGACCTTTTATGACAATAAATGTAATCTGACATCTGACACTTCCTTGCTTCTTTACAGCGGTAAATAATGCCAGATTTATGCAGCCCAGTAAAGTCTACAGTAAAGTGCTGTTTCACTGGCATTTAAAGGAGAGAATATAGCATATGGAAACTTGTGAAAACAGGTGAACACATGCAATTAATTGCATTGGGCTTGCATGGTAAGATGTTGGTATCAGTGGGGGAAGGAGATTACAGGGGTGGCTTCTGTGAGAAGCTGGTAGAAACTTCCCCCAACACAGTCAATGCCAGATGGCTCCAAGATGGACTCACTGCTGGCCAAGCCTGCACATATCAGTGATTATCATCTGGGATAATGTATTTAGAAAGGTGGAAAAAAATCCTCTGCAGAATTGTAACCACAAAGAGGAGTGAGAATATGTGAGAGAAACCACTCTACAAGTGGTCAAGCAAGGTCAGCAGCCCTTGCATTCCCCTGCAGCCCATAGTGAAAACCATGGTGAAGCAGGTTGTCCCCCTGCAGCCTATGCTGGAGCAGGTGGATGCCTGAATGAGCTTCTGACCTCGGGGGAAGGCTCCTGGCAGGACCTGTGGCAGCAGAAGCAACATGTGCTGAAGTGACCACAATCCCCATTCCCTGTCCCTCTGCACTGCTGCCGGGAAAGGAGGTAAAGAAAGTCAGGACTAAAGATGAATTCAGGAAGAAGGCAGAGGTGGGAGGTGTTTTAAGATTTGCTTTTACTTCTTATTACGCAAAGCTCATTTGATTGGTAATAGATTAAATAAGTTTCCAGGAGTCGAGTGTGTTTTGCCTACGAATAGGCAAACTATTTACTGTTATGTAAATTACACGAATTGTCATGTGAAAAAATAAAAATAAGAGACTGAATCTCTCCTTGCCTTTAAAACCATGATTCTTTAGCTATATTTTCTGTCCTCTGCCCAGATGAGGAAGGAAGATGTATAGCTCCTTCAGTGGGCACCTGGTATCTAGCCAGGGTCTACACACCATGTTAACCATGAATAATTCCAAACTCCTAGCAGACCATGGGTGATTTGGAGTGGGCATTGGCAAGTCAGCCAACAAAGTGGCTAAAGAGCAGACAACCAGTCCTGTTCTTTAAAGTCCTAATATGCAAATTTCATCAATGGTAACATAGGAAGTTTGACTACACAGAAGTCTCAGTTTCTTACAACCTCTTCATCATGGCATAACTTTTCTTGCTTGTAAAGGGAAGGAGAAATGAATTGAAGTCAAGAGACTACAGCTGTTCAGACTGTGAATCTTGTAAGCTTTTTGTCATATTTGCTTTGGTAGGTCTGTCAGTGGTAAATCAATAAAACTAAATATATTTAGGTTTGTCAAGGGCATTGTAGATTAGGAAGGGTTCCCTTTTAGGCAGCTATTAAACCCACTGCTATCAAATGGAAGAATTTTGCAAGTCTTATCCTGTTTTATCATTATTATATACCATTAGCTCTCAGTTCCATGTGACTATATGAGAATCTCAGAATTCATTTTAAAAGTAACATGAGTTTTGCTGCTTTTAGGACTTGGAGTAAAGGTCTTTCTCTCTGTTTTGAAAAAGAACCTCCACATTCTGTTATGTTTAAGATCATGAATGCTAAGGAAAACTCATAATTTTACGACTTTTAATTAAGGCTTGACTAAATTTTCAGTCTAAAAATGTATTAGAGTCTATTCAAGTATCAGCTATTACATTTTAGATATGAACACGTTTCTGCTCTTGAAATCCATTTAACAAGACTGATCAGAAGGAAAAAGGTTTGCATAATATGTTTGTGAAAATTGTTGCCACAGGAATTCATTGAGGCAAAACCCTATAGCTGCATTCTAAAGAGGAGTAGATAACTAATAGCATTGCTAAGAATCCATGCCTATGCAGGCTAAGATGATAATAAGGTAATCAGATTTCATGCTTGAGAATGTTAGCTAATCGCCTGCAGAGGTTTGGCACTGCACAATTGGCTGAGTGCATCTTGTTTATTTTTATACTTGCTCTGAGACATCAGTTATTCACTGCCACTGTCAGCCGGTTACTGGACAAGATGAACTAAATGGTTTGTTCCAGTGAGATGAACTCTATGTCCTGTAATAAATGTTATCATAAATGTAGCAAACCATTCATTTTAGGACATCAATAAAATCTACATTATAATGTAACAACTGCTTAGTGGGCGTGTGTACTGCTGCCCTCTACTGACTTACAAACACAGCCAAGTGGCCACTCAAGTTTTGTGTCTCTGACTCTACAGAAAAAAAAAAATAAAAGATGTTACTTTTGCACACCATGTGTGCTTCTGAGTATGACTCTATGTGCTTTAGCAGACGAGGGGAGGGGAGGGNAGAAAAACCCTATGAGATGTTCCCCTGTATTAGGCAGAAAGATGGAAAGATTTCTTTATGTCTTTCATCACCCTAGCCTCAAAAGCAACTGGTGGGAAAATGTCAGATTCATTGTCAGCCATTTCCTTTACCTGCCAGTGAGCTGGGAACCCCTGACCAGTGGCAGAGAGGTAATGAAGTAGTTCCCTGTTCTTTGAAGCTGTCATCACTTCAGCACTTCAAGAAAACAGTTCTGATCAAGATCAAGAAGGTAAAGGGCAAAATAGAAACATAAAGGGCTTGAGAACAAAAATTCTGAAATTAAGTATCCAGAATTTAAAAAATAGGGAATGAATTTGAATAAATATTCTTTTTTTCCCACTAGAAAGGGAAATACAAGCTAAAAATAAATTTGTGTAAGCCATGGGTGAAGAAAATGGGAAAATGGCAATAATGACTCAGTCCTCAGATTCTGGGGTCTCCTGAAATACTGATGCTCTTATTGTATCCCAGAGAGGATCTACTGGAGCAACACATTTGCCATCTTGTTCTTGTGCTTGGTCTTTTTCATGTCTCTTTGAGAGAATCCGGACATATATATTGGGTTTCTCTGGCCAGGTTTTGTTAGCAGGGGAGCCACTAACATGTCACTCCATATTCACAGTGGCGGAGGCAACAACTGGTTGGCTAGAAACATATCCTGTAATTGAGGCCACTGTACCATTTTAGGTCTTAAGAGGCATATTCTGTGGCAACGTGGTACCCCAGAGAGAACTGAATCAGACAACAGGACTCATTTTTTAAATAACCTTATAAACTCTTGGCCAAAGAAACATGGCATTGAGTGGATATATCACACCCCTTATCACACACAGGCATTTGGAAAAACTGAGAGGTATAATAGACTGTTGAAAACTATGTTAAGAGTGTTAGGTAATGGGACATGGAAGCATTGGGAGGCAAATTTAGCTGAAGTTTCTTGTCCAGTCTTATCCAGATCCCCCCATTAGGGGATCTGCTAACTGCCCTGGTCCTGCCCAAACAAAGCCCCTACGTACTGTGGGAGGAGATAAAATCCCCATACTACACACGGGAAATGGCTGGGGTAGTTGGTGTGGGTTTTTCATGGGAAAAGGAAAACCCATTTGTGGGATAGTCTTTGCTCAGGGAGCAGAGTTTACGTGGTGGGTAATAGGGAAGAATGCGGAGACCCAGTGTGTGCCTCAGGGAGATTTAACCTTAGGGGAAAAGTAATCTATAGTGTAAGCTGTATGTTGCAGGAAGTAGCAGGACAGTGAAGACTGAATTTTGTGAGAAACAAGGAGAGTGTGATGATAACCTGAGCTGGGCTGGTATCGATTCCCAGCAATCAATTGTGCTCCTTCTACTATCCTGAGTACACATCCTGATGTGGATGGGAGCCCAAGATCTGGAGCTCAAGATCTGGAGTAGTGGAAGAAGGCCTTGAAAATGGAAAAATAATATCTATCTGTGGAAGGCTGGAGCATAGTCAGAAGATATATAAATTATGTGGGATCTAAATATGATGCATATGGGATCTAAGTATGATGCATATGGTGTGGAATAAGGATTGGAGATTGTATTGGGTCTGGCTAAGATTGAGTTCACTTCCCCATAGCAGCAATCACAGTGCTGTGCTTTGCACTGGTAGCTACAAGGGTGTTGATAATACACCAGTGTTTTGGCTCCAGTATCCTCCTCCCCAAGCTGAGCACAAGATCCTTGGAGGGGACACAAGTAGGCTAGCTGACCCAAACTAAACAAAGGGATATTCCAGACCATATGACATCAGCTGAGATATAAAAGCCAAGGAAAGGAGGAGGAAGGGAAGGCATTTGGTGTTTCCAGCAGCTGTCTGCTGAGTGTGCTGAAACCCTGCTTCCTGGGATGTGACCAGATGGAAACTTTCACTTTTGCCTTACTAAACTGCCTTATCCCAACACATGAGTCATTTTCCATCTTATTCCCTCTCCCCAGTTCAGCTGGGTAGAAAAGTAATAATATGGCTTGGTGGACATCTAGCATCCAGACAAGGTCGACCCACTACAACATACAAGTGAATTTTTCCTTCTATCATGGAGTTGGGATGAAGTAGGGTACTCTTAGAGCCCAGGACAATTAAAAAACCACCACTACTGATAGTGTATATCTCATAAACTCAGTAACACCTAAGACAGCCTGTACATTCACAAATTTTAAAGTCAAGAAAGATAGTTATGGGCACACCGAAACTGTAACACATAATCCTTTTTGGCAGCCCCATGTGATCTTTAAACCTCATAGTAAAATTTGTACCTGATTAGTTATTCTGTGTAAAAAGTGGATTTGACTTAACCTTTTCAGACACTATATTGATGTAGTTTCTTATGTGGTATCTTTATAATATAAATTAACATATGGCTTGTCTTTCCCTTTGTCCTGGCAATAAATAGAACACAAGGGTTCGAAACATTTTAAGACACATTTAGAAATGGCTCAGACAAGGGTAATGGCAGTGTATTTTGTTATAGTTTTTCACACTTAGCTTTTTACTTGTCATTTATTTTTCAATAGGTGGAAGATACTTCACTGTTTTGACAATGCCCATAAACATTTTATTGATTTAATTGTATTCCATGCCATTAAAAAAAATGTCTCTCAATTATCATTAGATAATGAGCAAAACACTATGCAAACAGCAACCCACTGGCTACAGAAAATGGAGTGTTTTCCTTAACCTAGTATGTGTTATTCATTAGGTTTCACAAAAAGAAAAATTATATTATTGATTGAGTAACATGATTGATTTGAAATCCAGCCGAACCAAACAAGTTTCTGGAGTGCTGTGTATTCTCAACCTTTCATTCTGTGGATAGCTGCAGCAAAGCTTCTTCTCATTGAGCTCTCTCATCTAACAAAACATTAATTTTGAATTCAGTCTGTATCTAGTTTGGGGTTTTTTTTTCACCTACTACTTGCACAATATATAATAGATATTTTCCTGCAATTTAGGACAATTTAAGTGAGTTACAAAACCATAACTAAAGAAACCATTTGAAAATTTTTGCCCTCTGTTATGCTGGTCTGTCAGGTAAATTGTAGAAATGAATACCCCAGAAAAGTACATGGAGCTCAAAAAAAAGAGTTTTAATCTGTTATCTATAATTTTGTGAACCATTTGATGACCAAATATAGCTGTCATTAAAGAAGTTATATTTAAAGTATTGACAATCTAGTTAGTCACTCCTCATAGTGGACCTGTGTTGTGCATAGAGTCATAATGCAGGTGTAAGTTGCCTATTCTAAGACATGTTTGAAGCATTTCCCTGGACACAAGAACATGAAGATGAAATGTAATTAATAAATTGTACTGCTTAAGTTTACAAATACTCTACACTTTAGTCTGTAAATGTTCACTTTTCTATTACATTACTATTATTTTACCCTAAGAAGATCCATACACAGCCAGTTTCAAAAGGATACTCAGTTTTAACATTGGAATCTACATCAAACATCTAAAATATTGTAAACATTAAAAATATTCTCCAATGGACATCAAAGTAAATTATGCCTTCAGTTGGAGTCAGAAAGACTCAAGATCAAAGGAGAAAAGCCTTCAATGCTCTATCAGCTCAGGCCTTCAGATGCACCTCAGAGATACTGCATTCATGCTTGGACAGCTAAACAAGGCTGAGGTCTATACTTCTATTGATAACTGAACTAACTAGCTTTAAACTAATTTACATACATTTGCTCACTGATTTTTATTGCAGTGTAGATGCATGTGTACATATGGCCAGTATCAAAAAACCCAGAAACTTCTTGTCTAGTTTGCTGAGCAGACATGGCCTGCTTCAGACATTAACAGCCTACCTGTCTCCAGTTTGTGTCTAAGCAGAACAGCTTAGGCACAGACACACACAAAATAGCTGTTCTTGACTCTTCTTCTGCCGCAGGTGTCTTTCCTGACTTAAACTGTTGGAAACTGACAGTGCTTGTGTGGCCAAGTTCATTTTATGTTGCAGACCCTTTTGTACCTTCCTGTGGGAGTAAGTGTTAGGTTCAATGCACCTAAAGAGCTATACATATCTGCAAAGTGTTTTACCTCTTGTATACTTGGGCAAAAATTAAGAAAGAAGCAACCAATTATGAAAAAGTAGGAAATGGTACAAGCCTAAACAAGGCTTTCTTGAGAATATGAAGCTTCAATTCACAGATGTCAGAAAAAGCTGATCTACCAGTCATATTCATGGGATTTCAGCTAAGAGTAGCTTTGAAAACATAAGAGGACAGTCATAACCATGAGTATCAATACAAAATTCTTGCTGTAATTGAATATAACATCAGTGTTTTGTCACTCATTTTTGCAATTTTCTTAGCACTTTTGTGCTTCTGAGTGCAGTTAAAGTTGTTAGTGTTCCAGAAAGGCTCTGAATGCTCACATCTTAGACTAACTGACAAGCCTCAGGCAGGTTGCTCTTCTATAAAGTACTCTTATTCTTTCCCCAGTTTCAATTTCCCCAGTTTCAAAAAAGGCACCTCTTCGCAGAGAATTTTTCACTTTGAATTTATTCACTCCAGAGGTTTTTAGACCCCCAAATTGCATATAATGAAATTTGTTTTTTTACAAAACTATACATTAAATATAGTCTCCTAAAACATTATATCCACCCTTTAGACACTGAAATCTGCACCATAGCAGCCACCCTGATTCAATCATAAAATCACAGAATTTGCTGAGCTGGAAGGGACCCATCAGGATCATCAAGTCCAACTCCTGGCCTTGTGTGGGACACCCTAAGAGTCACACCATGTACCTGAGAGTATTGTCCAAATGCTTCTTGAACTCTGTCAGAGTTGGTGCTGTGACCACTTCCCTTGGGAGCCTGTTCCAGTGCTCAAGCACCCTCTGGGTGAAAAACCTATTCCTGGTATCTAATCTAAACCTCCCCTGATTCAGCTTCATGTCATTTTCTCTAGTTCTGTCACTGGTCACAAATGTGAAGAAATTGCTACTCCCCCCTCTGCTTTCCCTCCTGAGGATGTTGAAGAACCCCTTGTCTTTCACCTTAAATTATTTACTTTTTCAGACAAAGTCTGAAAGGGAGATAGAATTCCTGAGATAAGGAGGCAGACCAATCAAGCTGGAATACAGAAGTTTGAATACTTTAAGCCTCACACACTTCACAAAAACGTGTCTAGATTTGGATCCAAATTCTCCAGCTCTCCTTTTTCTCTCCTTTTTCTCTTCCTTGACTTCAAAAGCCTCTTTTTAACTTTAAATAATTCTGCTGTGATAACAGTGCTCCACCTAGTGGAAATAAAACTGTTCGAACTATTGTAAGACTGCAGCTCTAACTCAGAGAACTTGTCTCTCAATGCCTAGTCAATTTTTCCAGTGACAAAAAACTTACGATATCCTTTGATTGCCTGAAAGAAGTCTTACTGTGACTATTAAAGTACAGTGTCAATGTAAGAACACAAAATACTATCATTTTAAAATATAATAGTGAACAAAAAGGACTAATCTCTTGAGGATTATGAATCTATCATTAATTTGCTTATGATTACTCCTTGATACAGATATGGTTAAAACAGTTACCTTTTTAAAAAGCAAAGTGATTTTTATCCACTGATTTTTAAAGAATAAGTATGGAAGACCTTTTAGATCACGCAGTCTACAACTATTATATTGTTGGTCAGTAAATTTCACCTTGTCTCAGTAATTTTTCTTTTACTAAAGTATTTTCAGTTTGTGCTAGTTCCTGGAGACTTTAGTAGGGGATTGACATCCCGCTGTTCTTTATGTTTGGAACAAACTTACTTAAGAACTAGTCTTCCTTCAAAATGTGTAAAGTGGTGAGGTTTTTCTCATCACACACTCAGGCAGCACTCACAATTCAAACAGTAACATCAGTATTTTTCATTCCAGATAGAATTTCAGATAAAGAGGTGTATGGAACTGTCAGAAGCCTTTAGTAGCCTCTGAGGGCAAAGTGTGAGACATGGTTGTGAAAAATCAATCACCTTTACATCTCTTGGAAAAATCTACAGTGTGTAGTGGCCTTCTATCCATGAGAATTGCACATACTCTAAATCAGCATCAGACTTACAAATATTTAGATAAATTAAAAAGAACAACCATGATACATCCATGGCATTTCTTATTCTATTACTGCAGTGTCTTGGAATGTTAAAATTCTGAGTAGCCAATATGAGGAGCACACATAATAGATTACACAGTTTTATACAGTGCAGAAAGATTTTTAGTCACTAAGACAGTAAGTGAGAATTTGTGGTGTTTTCCTCCTCAGCAAATTTTCATTTCATGTTCATACTCTTACTGATATACAAGGAAATGCTAAAAGCAAACCAAAAATGAAGCTAAGCATTTGTAGATCCTTATATGTGTAGGTACAGATACACCAACATACTCCATAATGCAAATTCTGGACAGAATTGTGTCTGGGGTTTGTTCTTATGCAATGATTTGTTTCCAAACAATGGCTAAACAACCAATGAATTGCATGAGTTCAAGACAAGTGAGATAAAGAAACAGAAATCTGCAGGGTTGTTCAAAATCTCTCTAGGATAACATGTCTAATTTTAATCCAGTCAGGAGATGTTTTCTTTTCTTTCCCTCTCATGTTCCAGTGTCTGTTCTCTGTCCCCTTATATTCCCTTCTTCAAGACCTTAAATAATCAGAATTCACAGGTTGAGTGTAGGCAATATTTACAGAAAGTCTGTGTATGGCAAGTAGTTTTGAGGCAGCAATTTATTTGTCATTATTAGTATTTCTACTCTTGGTTCAAAGTACATCTACCTCCTTCCATCAAGATAACTGTATTCAATATCAGTCATTTAACTCGAAGCTGACACAAACCTGCTCTGGGACTACATAGCAAAGAAGTAAGATTTGAGTCTTCATACAGAAATATGCAGGGAAAATCACAATGGAGAAAGGTAGGGTATGAATTTAAAAAGCTCTACTTTCTTTGCCTTCAATCCTCTTGAGTATATGCTTAATATGCAGGAGGGGTGAAGTAGCCTAGAGCTTTCTGAAATGTCCCCATTGAGAGACATCACTGTTATTACACAGCATGTCAACAATGTGGTTAATAGTTACTTTTGCTCTGAGGCCACTGATGTGGATTTTTAATTGCTCTAAAGACGAATTTTGCTAAAAAAGCTACCCAGGGCCAATACTAAGACAGATAATTTCTTTATATGAATGTGATATTATTCCGACCCATAAGGTAGAGAGCAAAATTCAAGGCAAACATATTCATTTAATTTAGTGGGATAAATACATTTCAGTAAGATTCAAAAATTAGGGCAAAAATTGCACAAGCCACTTTGAGCAATTTATTCTGTTAAAATTATGGCAAATATAAACTTGTTAATTTCCTTCATAGTTTAATCTAAATTGCCCCTTGGGAGTCTCAAGATTTAAAGGTCGTATTCTTCAGAAAAAGATGAATAACAGAGATTGAAAGCGTATGATTTTGCACTGTCAAAAACTAGATGTAGATAAATAATGAAATGGCTCTTTATTTTCTCAGAGCTACTGATTTCCTCTACACAGACCACTCTATATAATGAAACCTTTTTCCACCCTTTACCATCTCAGAAAATGTCTTTTTCATTGTGAAGAAAGGAAGCCAAATTATTAAATAGGCTATTTGACACAGTAACATTTGCAATTTTAATACATTCTTTCAGTAAATGAAAGGTAATTCCTAAGGTAATTCCTAAGATAATTCCTACATCGACTCCTACAAAGCAGTAGTTATTCTCTATCAAAGACTTTTAAAAACTTGCCACTTTATTTTTTAAATATTATCTTATTTTTGGAGTTTTTGTTGGCTTTTATCTTTATTAATTCTATTCCACTTTTGCCTATAGCAATCACTGATGAGAATAGTAGATGCACCAATTGTAAGACCTCAGTATTACACACATATTTTGTTGTTTAACCTTTTTTTCTAGTTAACAAGTACTTATGTTCAAGACAATAAAGCAAGAATTTAGCACAGAGACCAATATTATCATTGGTCTCCTTGAAGCAAAGGTTTCACTAAAGTCAATACTTCATCTTGTTTTACCCATTCTCTTTGCTGCCTGTGACCAGGCAATGACTGAGAGCTAGTCGGCCTGCCACATTACAATGTCACAAAGAACAGGAGAAAAGCTGCTGGGAATTTCTATGCTGAATGGCTCCTAACTCTAAACATGCTGGTCAATCACTTGTCTCATGGTGACTGCAAGGAATCAGATGGAAATGCTGCTTTTGCTCTTTCCATCAGTCATTATGGTGTAGCCGAATTGCATGGATTCCTTCTAGGTCACCAGTTGGGTTTTCCTCTAATAATGTTGCTGAAGTCCTTTCAGTGATCTCCCCTGCCACAGATATCCCACTCTGGCCACAGTTTTCTGTGCCCCGTAGGCATGGGTTTTCCAGAGATTTCAGTGTCTACAGGCAGAGACTGAATCAGCAAGGAGTGGACAGTGGAGTTTGGCATAAGGAAAAAATGCAGATGTTCTTTATCATAGGAAAACTGTAAACCTCACTTGTGCAAACTTCTTTCTGGCCTCCCTCTGGACCAGCCCTCAATAGGTAGGAATAGCAGTAGCAAAGCTCAGGTTCCCAGTTCAAGTGGCGCTACTCTATGCATTACATGAATGTTGCATGAATCTTCAGTCCCTGTCATACTGGTTAAGTTGCTGGCCATTTGGAATTAGCACCTTCTCGGGCTTTCTCTTTCAACTTAAAACCAATATTTTCACCCAGACCTCTATTTTATACCTACAGTTTCTAGACAAAGTATATCCCTCTGGATGAATCAGAGGAAACAAAGATAAATGATGTTTCCTCTTAATTCCTATACATTCAGCAATAGGGGTAGGTAATTTTAACAAGAAACACTGAAGAGGCAGAACTGAAGACACCAGATGTCCCTTACTTCCTCAGAGTTTTCTCGGCAGCAGACATTATTCCTGGTACATCTGAAAATAGCGTTTTCTACAGCTTAGAGAGCTATATAACCTTCATTCTGCTTGTATTGACTGAAAATGAGTATCTGGAAAAAATAAGATGACAAAAATCTTGCTTTCAAAATTACTTGAAAGCTAATGTATGAAAAGCATTATTCCTATGACCTGTTTGTAAAGCTAGGAAAGATTATAGAGAAAAATGGACACTGGTGAGCACAAGCAGAGAGCACTACAGATTGAAGAAAGCTGAAAGAAAGGACATCCCAAATACTTTTACATCCATGTCACATATGACAGTCTTGAACAAAAGTAACTGCTTGGACACTCTGGTTGTTTAAAAATTACTTGCTCTAAACATTCAGTGCATCTCTTGAGTGAAGTACGTGCCATTTTGTCCCTGATTAATTTTATGGATTGAGAGGCAGCAACTGATTACATAGGTACCATATTGATTTGTCTGCTGACATGGGTAATGATTTTAATTGTGTCTCTTTATGCTAATTACTTTTGACTAATTGGGCATCAGTTCAGAAGGATCTGTGAAGTGCTTCATTTACTATTGTATTTCAACTAAATATTTCAACTGTCCCTTTCTCTAAATTTTAGTGGATCAAAGTAGGACCTTTAGAACACAGGAGAGTCCAATAAACTAAGCAATTCAAGAAGAGTAACTTCTGGAATGGGCATGTAGACATCACAATTATTTACAAACCAAAGCAAAGATAAAACCATAGTTCTAATTAAAACAAGAGAAAAAAAAAAGTGAAATAAACACACTAAAAGCACTATTCATTTTGTGGAAAACCACAATGGCATGAAGAACTTGGAGAAATCAACAATGATAATCAGTTTCACTCCTGGACTTCCAGGAGCCACATTTTCCTCTTCAGCTCCTTCTTCCCTTGGTGTTACAAAAAGTAGAGAGAGAGAGAAGCAACTGGTTATTGTAGCCCAGAAGTGTTGGGGTTGAGGGGGTTCTGCATAAGAAATAGTCAAGAAGGTAAATGGTTTGGACACCTCTTTGCTCAAGAAACCTGTAAGGGCTAAAGAAACATATGTTGAGAGAATGAGTGGTTGCGAGAACAACCACTCTCATTCCCTCAGAAGCTGTTTCTTGGCTAAGCTAGATAAGAAACATTCCTTTGCTCACAAGTGAAAGAAGGGAAGCGGAGGATGGAAAGACTACAGCTCAGGAAAACAGCACTGTGCAGGTCAGAAAGACCCATGAAATAAATATCCCCGAAGACCTGCAGCCAGTGTGTGTGTTTTTGCCACCCAGGTGTGAGTTCTGGCAGCTGTGTAGTGTTCCTGAAACAAACTTCCTTTCTTGCTTAAATGTCCATGGCTTAGCTCTCTGATTACCTGTGTGAACACTGAAGCTTTCAAGGAGTATGCCCTACCTTTCCTGATCCTGCAATTTACTGCAGATTAGAAGATTGTTACTTGTGTCTGCACAGTGCTCTATGCAGGATCATGAGTTTGCTCTAAGAATAAGGGCCAATTTTACATGCACTTGCTTTGGTTCAGCCACATCCAGAAAAAAATACTAAAAAGTTTTTCCCAAAGTACAGGTTTTTTTCTCAAAGCTCTTCCTGATTTTTGCCATCCCTTTTTCTGTAGGTCCATCCAGATGGTCAGCTCTCAGCTACTAAGGTACAATTGCCATCTTCCCACCTGACGTATTAAGTCCATATTAAGTTCTTTCATTTCTCGAAGACAGCAATGTCTTTTTTTCTGTCTAAATGGTGTGTAATGCTCCAGTCTCAAAGCCACATGTTTGCTTTGGTGTTTTAATATATTTAGACACCCAATAGTTTGCCCACACCAAATTTTTACAGAGTCTTAGTTCTTTCATACCTTGAATTCATGTAAAGAGAGCATTTCACAAAGCATCTCCCAAGAGAACTTCTTTTAATTTAGTGAGACAATAGGTGTTTTGGTAAAAGGTTTACAGGAGTAACATACAGCCAAGGAGAGAATACCACAAAAGCATAACAAAAGGACTTTTCTGCTTCCTTGCAGACAGAATTCTGAGCTCTGCCTCTATACTCACCAAGGGTTTTACAAGCCAGCAGGCATCACTGTGGAGTAGGGAACCTACTTTGCACTAAGCAAACACCAACCCACAACCTAAGTGAAATACAACCCAGTCAGTTTTAAGTTACCCACAAAAGAAAGAGTAAAGGCCTAAAAGAGAGACTAAGAAAAGAAAGAAGTAAAGAAAGAAAGAGAGGAGAGAAAAGTAGTTACTGACAAGAGGTCACGTGGTAGCAGGTCCAGAGACAGAAGGCCAAACATGATGGAGGCCCTGTGCGGCTGTTTATATTGTTTGGCGACCATGGTCACTCCCCTCAGGTGGGACAGCTGGTTACTGACCACTCAGTGTTCTCCCAGCCCAAGTGAGGGGATATGTAGGCAAAGACTCCAGAGGGCATGGTGTGGGCGGACTGCCAGGCAGATCTTATTTGATTGATAACCCAGCCACATGGCTCCTGATACTGCCATGCGTGCCCTGGGTCACGATGTTGACTGCAGACCATAAGCCTTCCGACACAGCCACAAGACTGCAGGCCTGACCACGGCCCCTCCCCGACACACACAAGACAAGGTGGTTGATCCAACACAATTATTAAACAATCTAGTGAGATACGAATCCAGTTTCTCACATGGTATTAGATCACATTCTTTACAATTCAGTTGTATTTCAGGTAGAGAACTTTTCAAGCTTCAGACCTTATTCATAGTCAAACAAGACACAGGGATTCACTAGCAATTCATTAGGCAGGTCATGTGTCTAGATTTTTCTACTGATGTAACTGTGAAAGTTGAGGGATGCTTAATATTCACATAGTTTCCCTTATACAGTTTATTTTCTTTTTATAAATGCACTTTAGATAAGCTCTAAATAAGGTTTAATACATGTGGTACACATATTATACATGCAGTTAGACTACTAAGCAGAATTTATGGCAAAACTGTCAACCAAATATAGTAATATGATAAGAATTTTTGTACTAGCAGAAGATGGTTTTACAACTATAGTCATAGTTATTGTTACAAATTTGGTCTAGATGCCTTGAGATTTTAATTATGATGCATTATTTATTTTCTTGTTACTGTTATTACCTTTGAATAGATAACTTTACCACTGTTTACTCCATTCTATTAAGCCACTATATTTTTATTACTTTATTATTCTTTATTGTTATTGCCATCACGCATATTACTTGCATTGCAAACGTTTTCATTATCAGCTAAAACTGCAAGGAAACAGAGAACTCTTCTGTCTCCATTTTTAAAAGAAAATCATAAACTGCCCTTGTTAACTTGAGACTTTATATATGCTGAACCAAAAAATACCCAAAACAAATGCCAAACTTTCACCAGCCTTTCCACAGTAATCCAGCAACCTGTGAATATGTGCATGTTCTCAAAGAGAGAATTAGTAGTAATCTGATTCCCTCCTTTGAGATGGTGGTCTAATAAGAGAAAGTAAGCACACATCAAACTCTTATGTATCACATATCTTTATTATACCCATTTTAGCTTTTCTCTCTATCATTACTGCATCTGTGCCAAGTGAGGAAAAAAACTGAGTACTATACAAAACCTTCTATTTCCATGAAACATGCCTCAAGGCTATTTTTTTTTTATTATTATTATTCTGTCAAACATGTATGTAATTTTTATTTTTAAGAAACTCAAATTAATGTTGGACTGAAAATCTACCAGGCTGTAAAAGCACAGAAATTTCTATACAGCCATAGTAAAAAAGCTAATATTCATGCTATGTGGATGAGGCTAACTAAATAGTTTTAACTGTCTTTATCTAGAATGGTTTTCAAATCTTCTTTGACTAATAACGGTTTATGCAGGCTTTTACCCTCCATTCATTGAATTTTACATAAACAGTACTGTTCTCTGGTTTTATTCATCTACTGATTTGGTTCCCATTCCCTGGACATAGCTCCTCTTTTTGTTTAGTTGGTCTGGGTTTGGGTTTTAGTTTGGATTTGCTTGGGTTTATTTTCTTTTTTTAATTGGTGACAACTCATTATACAATATGCCTTTTCTTTGACAAAGTATATGTCTTTTCTGATTTGGATTGATATTTTAGGCACTTCATTCCATCTTCCTGGCCTACATGGTTTATTTTGCTCCTTTCCAAAGTCAGATGGTGCCCAAGGACTGCTCCTTTCAAGGAACCGTCCAGCAAACTGTTTTTCTTGGATCTATTGTGCTATGGGAAAGCCTACTTCTACTATGTACCCTACTTTTAAGCATTTCATGTCTGTTCACATAATTAAGAAAAGATCTGGTTGCATCTGTGCATCTGAGTAAAAAAGCAGCAATAATTTATAGGAAAAAAAACCACAAACCCCATTTAAGAGAGTAGTAGGGAACCTGATAACCTTATAAATGACTGGTTTGGTGGATGAGTGGAGAGTAGTAGATGTTGAGTATTCTGACTGTAGTACAGGCTTTAACATGGTTTCCCATAGCATCCTCAGTACTACACCGACGGATTGCAGACCATATGAAAAAACAATTATGTGGAGTGAAAACTGACAGAACTGCTAGTGTCAAAGGGTTGTGATCAGTAACATGAAGTCACACTGACGGTCAGTCACTAATGGCAAACCATAGAAAATGATAGCAAGGCTGATTTGGTTTATAGACTTTCCTAATGACTTAGATGATGGGACCCAGTGCACCCTCAGCAAGTTAACACATGATACAAAACTGGAACACTCAATAAATGGTGGCATGCACCACCATTCAGAGGGACCTCTGCAGGTTGGAAAAATCAGCTGACAGGAATATCATGAAGTCAAAGAAGCAGAAGTTCAAAGTCCTGCATCTGAGGAGCATAGAATCACAGGAACCTCTTGTGGTGAGTGCAGGGGGTGTCACTGAGCCAGAAATCACCTTTACAGAGAAGGACCTGGGGTTCTGCTGGACAGAGTTGAACATGAGCAAGGAATGTGCCCTTGCAGAAAAGGATATCATGGCTGCACTAGGAGGAATACTGTCAGCTGTTTGAGGGGGGTGATCCTTCCCCACTGTTCAACACTGCTGACACACACTTGGAAGACTGTTTCCAGTTCTGAGATCCCCAGTACAGGAAAACTGGACATACTGAAGCAGATCCTGTGCAAGGCTGCAAAAATCATTAAGGGATTGGGGCATCAGACATATGAGGAGGCAAGCGAGAATGCTGTTCAGCCTGGAGAAGAGAAAATTCAGGAGGATCTCATCCATATGTATAAATGCCTAATAGGCAGAATAAAGAAGAGAGTGTCACACTTTTCAGGAGTGCCCATTGACAGGACAAAAAGAAATGGGCACACTGTAAAATACAAGAAACACCATTTAAACATAGGAAGAAGTTTTGGGGTCCTTTTACTGATGGTGGTTGAACACTGAAACAAGATACATAAAGGTGTTGTAGAGTGTCCTTGGAGATATTCAAAACCCAACTGACAATGCTGGTCAACTTGCTGTAATTAAACATTTGTTAAGCAGGAGTGATTGAACCAGGTAATCTCCAGAACTCGCATTCAACCTTATTTATTCCATTACATTACAGAAAGCAAATTTAAATTCATGTGAGAGTATTTGTGTAACATTTATGGCCTCTAATAGAGAACAGATTAAGTGTCCTGTGTCCCAACAAGTGTGCAAATTGTACCTGTGTTTCTAGATACTGAAGTGATCAGATGTTGGCCTCTGACTTATGTTAGAGATTAAATATCATGAGATTCAGACTATTAAATAAACTGAAAGGCTTCTAGGATCCATAAGGCTTTTAAGATATCAAGTAAATATATTTCATTTTGAGTTTTGACTATGTTTCCTAATGTATATCTGGCTAAAGTATATGAAAGGCATACACTTGAATTCTAGCATATCAAGAAATCTGTCATTCACTGTACTTTATTCTGGTGCCTAGAAATCCTCCTGATTGCTGTTTATTTTAATATCTAAAGGAAGTAGTCAATTTTCTATTAGGGTTTTTTTTTACATTTTCTTTTGTGACTTTACAACAGACTTCCATGAAAAAATCACATATGAAAAAAGAAGAAAATAAATATAAATCTACATAACTGATTTTCTGTAACACACCAGCACTGAAGAACACTGAATTAAATCATGGGCTTATCTAATTTCAATAGAGTTTTAGTATTTTAAGTCCTTCACACATATTTTTCCCTTTATCAATTCCTTTAATCTTAGATTGTTTGACATCTACAGTACTCAGAGATTTAGAACATACAAGCACATGTTGTTAGTTCCTATGAACAGCATCCATGTTTCAAATATACTTTAAACTGTTTTGTCAAATAATTTCTACTTATGTAACTGAAAAACACCTGGAAAAAAAATCTTCATGTCTTTCATACTGTTGCTTCTCTAGAACAGTCCATATTTGAAACTCCTTGAATAGCAAAAGGAAAAAGAACAGACTTCATAGTATTTAAAACAACTTAAAGTGTTCCTTATTTATCTTGTCTAGGTAAGAGTTAATGGGACCACACAGTGCAGTAAGGTTCTCTCTTCTGTTTGAGCATCTGTTTTGCATTCCACTAACTAAAAGGCTTCTTTCATAAGCTACTCAAACACAATTTCTAGTGTGCAAATTTCACTGATATTTGACATTTTTAAAGATAGACCCAAAATTTGTTGGTTTGTTTTTTTTTTTGTTTGTTTGGTTGGTTGGTTGGTTTGGGTTTTTTTGAGACAAACTGTGCAGTGCTGCATGGTCAATGTTGAACACTGGACTTCCAAAAAGAGAGCATTTTATATATGGTCTGAGGTCTCAAAACTGATGAAGAGGACAATTATACGAGTACACAGAGAGTGGGAGAAAGGGGTGGGTGGACAGAACATTCTATTATGCATATTTTACTGTCACTAGAGGGTTTTTTGGTACTTTCTGAGATTTTGATATTTAATTATTTACTCTTTCTCCAAGGCCTGTCAACCTGCACTCATTATAGTGAAGCTATCCAACTGAAAGCATGTGTATATGAGTCTAAATAAAAATGTTTGAAACAGTTTTTAAAGTATTCCAGAAATATATTATGACAAAAATACCCTGAGAGAATACATAGAATTTTTATGTTGTAGAGTATTTAGTTCACACATTTTAAAAAAGATGGAACTCGGTTTTGACTTTTCAATTTACAAGGAATATAATTATCTCAAAATTAATCTTAATGAAAATTTTATACTTTACTATGACCTCTACATCCATCTATTCTGATCGTATATTATTCACTTACTATGGATCTTTTCCAAATATTTCTCAATTAATTAGTGTAGTATTTCATACATAAAATAAAGTACTCAATATTGTAAGGCTGTTATCCACAGAAATAAAACACACAACAGTATCCTCTGTTATTTTCAGACAGATAATTTTATTTTGGATATTTTCCAGCCTAATAGTTCAGCAAAGATTACTTTTTAAATTTTAACTGGGATTCATTTATAAAATCTTTTAGATCTCAGAAGTACATTAAAGTACTTTCAAATTATTAAAACTTATTCACTGTCTCATTAAACTTAAAATGTTTTTAATGGCCATAAAATTGTTTCTCAGAATAGGAATGCAGGATTTAAATATAACTTTTGCTATAGTCTTTATCAAGGTATAGGATTGCCCTGTGTCACTCATGCAGGCACTTATATTCTTCAATATAAATTATAGATATTACATCTATGTGTGTATAGAGAGTCGATGTGGGATTTTAAAACTTAAATGAATGGACCTTTAAAACATCACTGGAAGGCAGCAATTGGAATGACTCATTATGTATATCAGTTTATAAAAAATGCAAAGAGCCACAAGGAATTTTTGAAGGTTATGAAATATTACATTGAAATGACAAAGTTTAGACTTGAATTTCCTTTATCTTCATATAGAAGTGAAAGCATAGAACTATGATTTATTTCTGTGAGTGCCTAGGGTTTCCAGCCACGGATGAAGACCCTACTGTGTTAGATACTAATCAAACACAGAGCTTGTCCTCACTTCACACATGCAATAGAATAGAATAGAATAGAATAGAATAGAATAGAATAGAATAGAATAGAATAGAATAGAATAGAATAGAATCAGTTGGAAGGGATCCAACTGCCTGACCACTTCAAGGCTGACCAAAAAGTAAAACAGCTTTATAACAATAAAAAAAGGACATTGGACATGTCTCTAGCAAGACTGTTCCAGTGTTTGACCATCTTCGTAAAAAGATGCTTCCTAATGTCCACTCTAAACCTCTTCTGGTACAGCTTTTAACTATTCCCATATGTCAAAGCACTGAATACCAGGAAGAAGACCTTGGCACCTCCCTCTTCTCTCAGCCTTTTTCTCTCCATACTATACAAGACCAAAGTCTTCAGCTGCTCTTCACAGGACATTCCATCCAGCCCTTCCACCAGCTTTGTTGTCCTCTTCTGGATACATTCAAGAACCTACACACCCTTTTTAACCTGTGGCATCCAGAACTTCACACAGTACTCAAAGTGAGGCCACACCAACATTGAATACAGTGGGATGAGCTGCTCTTTTGACTGGCTGGTGATGCTGTGTTTGATGCACCTCAGGATGAGGTTTGCCCTCTGGGCTGCCAGGGCACACTGCTGACTCACACTGAGCTGCTGCCCACCAGCACTTCCAGATCCCTTTCTGCAGGGCTGCTCTCCAGCTACTCTTCTCCTCATTTATTCTTGTGCTCAGCATTACTCCATCCTAGGTGCAGCATCTGGCATTTGGACTTGTTAAATTTCATCCCATTACTCATTGCCCAATGCTCCAATCTATCTAGATCCCTCTGCAAGGCTTCCTTCCCTCTAGAGAGTCAACAACACCTCCCAGTTTGGGATCATCAGAAAATTTGCTAGTGATACATTCAACTCCTGCATCCAGATCACTGATAAATAGATTGAACAGGACTGGCCCTAGAATTGTTCCCTGAGGAATGTCGCTGGTCACCAGTCACCAGCCAGATGAAGCTCTATTCCCTTCATCCCTTTGAGCTCTGCACTTCAGCCAGCTCTTCACCCAGTGCACCGTGTACCCACAGCAGGAGGCTGTTAGTATCAAAAACCTTACTAGCATGCAAAAAAACTACTCCCACAGCCTTCCCTTCATCCACTAGGTGGGTGACCCTATAATAGAAGGATATCAAATTAGTTACACAGGACTTTCCCTTTATGAACTCAAAAACTTCTGCATAATTTTTTCCAAGAACTCCAGTTAAATTAACAGTTCCATAGTTTCCTGGGTCTTCCCTCACACTTTTTGTAGGCTGGGATAACACTGCCAGCTTCTAGTCAGCAGGGATCTCCCCAGACTCCCAATACCTTTGGGAGATGACTGACAGGGATCTACCATAACATTTATTAGCTTCTTCAGAACTCTGGGTTGAATCTCATCAGGCACCACAGACTTTGAACATTCAGCTGATACCTTCCATTTTCAGTGTCTACAAACGGAAAGTATTTTCTTTCTTTTCCTCTATTTTTTTCTTAAACCAGATATTTAGACACTCATCATAAAAAGTTCTATTGAATAGCTTTCACAACTCTATTTCAAGAGCTGCAAACAGCAAAAACACAGATTTTTTTTTTCCAGTTCTATACTATATCTACTAGTCCCAAAATTGTAGTACCATTTGAGCAAATTAAAAAGAAAAGCCCTGCAACTTTTCTAAAATGTCAGTAGGACATACATATGCAAAAATAGTAATAAACAGGTCAAGAATTTCTATAGTTTATTACATAACAAAAAATTTGTTCAGATAACTTCATTTATTATCTAGTTATTATTCACACAATAAGTTGTGCAAGTAGTCTTTCAGCTCTAGTAAAAGAAAAATACAGCACCATCTATACTCTCTTTGGTGCACTTTGCTTGATGCAAAACTATATGAAAGCAATTGAAAACTACTATTTTCTGGGGATTTTGTGGGCAAGGTAAATGATGTACCATTTTGGTCACTGCTTGCTGAATCTCGACTAAATCTGGCTTGCTTTCAAAATTCATCCCATAGTGAGTATTGTAATGAACTATTCTACTTCTGTTCAAACTGCACTCAATAAACTGCACTCAATTTTATTAATTTAAAGTTTCAGACATGAGATGTTGTAACAGGAAGGCTCAATGGTCATTTTCTATCTCATGCTCCATCTCAGCCATTTATTTTTGCTGGCCATGAACTCATTAAGAACTTAACTATCAGAGTGGGAAAACAATTCTGATTGAATTCAATAATGATGATGCAGCAGCAGTCACCTGTAAAATACTGACACCTGCACATAGTATTAAAATGCTAACCACTGCAGACTGTGTTTACTGGAGTGAAGCATATTGACATAACATTTGACATTCATGCTGCAGTGATGACAGTGAAAGAAGACAGAAAGACAAACAGAATGCATTTGATATATTTTTCCATATGTGGTCAAATATAAACACATTGGCCATTTATTTCATCTTTTGATTAGCACAGAGGTGAGTAATATTGCAATCATTCAAGCTTTAATTTCTAATCTAATATTTTGTAGCTGGCTAGGCAGAAACAGAAGGATCAGAGAATAACTGAAGTTTTCTTTGTTCCTAACAGGTGTTAAAAGTTATAACATAACATAACATAATCTTTGAGAGGTGTCCTAAGATGTGAACATCTAAGTAAGGAAACAAATCAAAGAGCCACTCTACATGCTTCTTCCTGACTGTTACAACTCAGCTTCAGAGTGACACTCAGGAGTCAGCAACTTTCCATTCAATGATACTGTAATTTAAACAATCTGCTGAACCCTCTAGTCCCAAACTAAGAACAATGCAATCTACAGTGCACTCTGTGTGCCAAACATTTTATTTTCTTCTCTTGGACATGTATAGTACCCTATTTAACTTCAGTTTAAACTTGTTTCCTCTATATGAGCCCATAAAGATAATGAGCAATCTAGCTGAAAAAGGATTTTTTTCTTCCCTAGCATCAGTAAATACAGTGAAATATCAGCTTTAGTGCAACTGAGTTGTTTAAAAGCAGCTGAGGCCCTGATTGTCAAATTTGGTCACTAAAATTTAAATAAACCTGAGTGACCTGGGGAATACTGTTTTATGCTGGTTAGAAAACTGAAAATGCCTTGAAAACCTGTCAAGGCTAAAAGTTAGGGAAATGTCATGTTCTTAAAGTGCAACAGTTTCAGTAGATTTATTTTAATCTAAAAGCTTTTATTTGCATCTTTTATTTATTCCTATTAAATGACTTATTAATATTGAAGACTAATGCAAACCACAGTATATGATTCACTTTTCCTGCTAATTAAAGATATAATTTTTGAAAGGAAGAGAGAAGCACTAATGGCAGTTTTTACAACCCAAAAGTACTTTGAGATGGAGATAGAACGAATTAGTAGGAGTGTTTTGCCTCCATAAAGAGAGTTGCCAACAGATTGTTCAATTAACTTGCCACGTATCTTGAAATCAGGTGTCTTCAATATTTACTGGCTATAGCTAGAGAAAACATGTTGCCATTTAGTATGTCTGTATTCTCACCTTGAGAATGATCTGAAGGTTATGTTTATTGTCATCCAGACATCAAATTTAGAAGTACAGGCACATGGAGCAAATAGCTTCCTCGTGCCCCAGTAAACAGTTTACAATATCATTATTATTGTGCTAAATGTCTTACAATGTTTCCAGTTGTGCTCCACACAGAGCTCTGCAGAAGCTGTTTCAGTTAAGACAGTGGAATGTAAGGCAGGAAAATGTGGAGATAGTCCATACTGCCGTATCTCCACAATACAAGCTGGGGAAAGAAGGAGCAAGGTGAGGGGAATGAGAAAGTGGCAAAAAAGTTTTGTTTTTTGTCTTCCCAAGTCACTGCTATGCATGATGGATCCCTGCTTTCCTAGAGATGGCCAAACACCTGCCTGCCAATGGGAAGTGATGAATTAATTCTTTGTTTTGCTTTGCTTGTGTGTGCAGCTTTTGCTTGCCCTACTAAGCCCTCTTTAGCTCAACCTGCAAGCTTTCCCACTTTTACCCTTCTGATTGTCTCCCACATCCTACTGCAGAGGGAGTGAGTGAGAAGCTGTGTGGGACTTTGTGGCCTATTAGGGTGACACCCATGTACATTAAAAAACTGCTCTTTAACTGAGCATTTTCCAAGTGTTTCTTGGGCTGGCTACACCAGCTGAACATGACAGGTGCATCTCAGTGAAAGAAGAATGTTAGAAAATAAAGGGAGAAACTGATGACTCAAGCAGAGATAATTCATAAAGAAGACATAAAAGACAATGAGATATATTGAAAATAATTTAATAAATAAATAGGAAATACTTCCTGTGGGATGGAAGGTAAATGAAAGTAAGGCATGGAATTTTTATTCATCAAAATGGGAATGAGAACTTCAGTTTAAGGTGAAGAAGCTGTAGCTGAAGAAGTGAAAGTAGGTCTGATAGCAAGACGAGGATGGAACTGTTAGAGACTTCCTAAAATTCTGATTGATGCCTGAGAAAGGTCTGAAAGTGTAAAAATCCTTCCAAGTGTGGATCCAATTAAGCCTCCTTACAAATTCAGTATTTGAGTTCTGACAAGTAGGCCTTTCTTCTCGACCTCCCTTTTTTTGCAGGGGGTTTATGTTCAGCCTTTTTTTTTTTTTTTTGTTAGAGCACAAAACTGGAAAAAAATCTTCAAAAATATTTCTTCAAAAAGAATGACAAAAGATTCAGCTGTTGTGGAAAATGCTGTTGTTTTCTACAGACACTGACTTTTCAGAGTTATATCTCCATATGTGCCATACCTTGCAAGTTTAATACAGAGCACCCCAGAAATATGACTTATAGGAATACTGCACAGCTTGTAAATGTCTCAGGAGGTACCATTCTGTCTCAAGAAGGTAAAATCTTTATAGATTATGTGCATACTATATATATATTTCAATATCTATGTTTAATTTAGTTTAAACATCACAGAATAAAATCATTTAAATTGATTGCACTCAAAGTTTTATAAACACAATATAAGTTTTCTCTGTGCTCAAGTTTCCTTGCTTGGAGAAATTCAAACAAAAGCGCAAGTCAGGTGCATAGATGCAGATACAATGGACTCAGTCCAAGCTCAGGTTTCAAGGCAACGTGAAAGTATAGTCTTTACATTTTCAGATGCTTCATCATGGCTGGAATATTTGCATTTGCATCTTTCTAGGATGTTTCTTTTCTTTAGGCATTCTTTTGCCTAAACCCAGCTTTTAGCTCCATACATGAGACTATGATACTCGAGTTTACTTACAACAGGAAGTTGCATGAGAAACTCGAGTAAATGAAAACTCTGATCTCTTCTTGTCTCACTTTTTCTTTCTTTTTTTTCTTTTTTTTTTTTGTATGTCTGCTGTTGTAGGCTGCAAAAGGTGTACCTGTCAAAAGGGAAGGAGGTGGATGTGCAAAGAGCCTCTGTAGCACATTTTCCTCACCTTTCTTCTTTCTTTTCTCATCTACTGGCTGCTAGTGCTTGGACACTACTATCTTGAATGCAGAAGATATCCATACATTAGATTATTTGTGTGCTTCTTGTTCAAACCTAATCATATTTTGTGTGTCAAAAGTTGAGGGTTTTTCCTAATCGTTTATTAAAGTGCTTCATAAGCTGGCTTTTTTGTTGTTGTTGTTGTTTGGTTGAGGTTTTTTGTTGTTTGGGTTTTGTGTTTTTTTTTTTGGTTGGTTGGTTTGGGTTTGTTTTTTGTTTGTTTGTTTGTTTATTTCCTCTTAGGGGCTTTTCTCTGCACAAAGCCACAGGTTCTGCCAGGAACCTGCTCCAGAGGAGGTGTTCCATGGGGTCACAGCCTCCTTCAGGCCTCCACCTGCTCCAGCATGAGGTCCTTCCGAGGCCACAGGTGGACCTCTGTTCTACCGTGAACCTGCATGAGCCAGAGGCAGACAGCCTTTCTCACCATGGGCTTCACCATGGGCTGCAGGAAAATCTCATCTCCAGCATCAGGAGCACCTCCTCCCACTCCTTCTGCCCTGACCCTGGCACCTGAAAAAGTTGTTTCTCTCATAGTTGTTACTCCTCTCTTCCTTGACTGAAACTTTCTTATGTGCAATAACTTTATTCCCTTTTAAATCTGCTATCCCAGAGGTGCTACCTCCATTACTGATGGGCTTGTCTTTGGCCAGCAGCGAGTTCACCTTGGACCTGGCTGAAACTGCTCCACCAGACACAGGGGAAGCTTCTGGCAGCTTCTCACAGAAGCCACACCTGTAGTCCACACACCCCCTAAAACCTTGCCATGTGAACCCAATACAGCTTTTTCCCTTTGTACAATAGGAAGATGATCAGTAGATTTGTCCTTAACTCAGAGACAAGAACAATCTTTATAGAAAATATTTTGTGCATATAAGTTAAATGTTTATTAAAGGCAGTTTTTGCTATTTTTGAATATCTGAGTTAATAAATTACTAATATCTACAGTTTGACATTTTCAATCTCAATTTTTGCACACATTTATTATAATTGTCATTCTTAATTATCAAAGAAGCTGTCTCTACTGCTATATCTATTAGTTTCTCTTATTTGTAATATTTATGTTTAATATTGATGCCTATTCTAATCATTAGTCTGCTGTCCAATTTCATTCATTAACTGAAGTGGAACTGGTGTGATCAGATTAATAGTATTAAACAAGAAGGATGGAAAGCATTTTTTCCTTTTTTATAGCAAGATAAAAGGAGAAGACAAAAATACCAATTCCTCACTAACTCTGCAAATGGTTTAGGCTGTGTGGTTTTAAGGGAAAAAAGTTGGAACAAATATTCATACTATTTTAAGGATCTAAAATATAATTAATATAAAATAAATAATAAAATTAATATAATATAAATAATAATATAAATATAAATAATAAAATTAATATAAAAAATAAGTGTCCATAAATATTCTCCAGGTCCAAGTCATATCAAAGTAACTTAACTTCTCCTGGACATAACTCCAGTTCTCATGGGTAAGGCTGTGAATAGTGCAATAACTTCCAGGATCCGGCTCAAGAAAGAAGAAATAAATCAGCCTTCAGGCTGATTTACATGGTTGATTGGACAAATCTATCCTCAGTATTCTTAGGGACCTGTTAAATGAAGGCAAACCATAACTTTTCTCACTTCTTGCCTATTCAGCTGTTTTAGCCCTATGAAGAAGAGTCCTGATGAAATGGTGGTATGTTTGTTCCTCCATTAAGGTAATAATTATGTGAACCATGCTCATTCTCACTCTTAATTTTAGTAAAAAAATAGTATATAATTTCATTCATGAAGATGCAAAGTAATGCTGATTTGTGCCTGCCCTATGAAAGTCTTACATTTCTAATGCCAAAGCAACAACAGAATTTGCCTATTAAAAATTGCAACTAGGATTGTTTTAGAAAGGAAAAGTAATAAAGTGTTTTTAATTTTCAATAGCTGATTTTCAGATACATAGTCCTCAGCACATCCTGAAAATATAGCAAAAGTTCTATGGGTACCTTAAAACTTGTAGAGAAAAAAAAAGTGAAATTCTTACTTTCCTCTGAAAATGTTACTAACCCTTCAGACCATTTGGTCTAAGTAAGGTTTTTATTCAAGTGTACGTACATCTATAGACTCATTTCTTGATTCTGCTTGCTATTTTGTCTGTATATTTTTACATGTGCAAGAATTCTAGAAATTTCATGTGGGCATGTGTATCATTAAAACATTCTTTTGTACAGTAAAAGCAAATGCATAAGTGACTGAGAAAGCACAATGGCAGAGACCACGAGATGAAGTCCCTGACTAGTCAAAAACCTATTTGCAGAGTGCTTAAAAATCTAAGTGAAGAAAACAGAAATCTATAAAGGAAATGAGGGCAAACCTGCATTTATTGTATTTGCATTAATAAAACACAGCAAAAGCTAGATGTAGTAAAATTTACTACATTATTCCTAGCAATGAGTGCAAATCACATAATTTTAAACAACAAACCAAATAAATAAATAACAGAAATCTGACAGCTTACATTATGCTGTGAAATTCAGTGTATTTTTTCTGCTAACATAATCACTTTTTCATTCAAAGTGATCCCACACTGTACAAAGCCTTTTTAATAATTACTGCTGTTTCTCATAACAAATTCCCTCTAGAGTTACAGCTGCAGATTAAACTTAATATTCCCAGCTCTGTAGATGTCATTTGACTACTCCCCCTACTTTTCCTAGCTCTTTCAAACTAAGTATTGATTTACCATGATTGCTGACTTGAAATGGTCATATGTACAGACTTCGTGTAGCACTCACATAAATGCCATTTTCACTGTTCCTTGCAAAAATTTCCTTCAATCAGTTAATACCCTCTGTTCCCAAGAAAAAAAAACAAACACAATTTCCTCTCTATAGTATGGAGCTTTATGATGAAAGTGAGGATTTTGGTTTTCAAGACCTCTCCAGGACTCATATGATATCTGCAGAGATAATTCTGCAATATCTAAAGACAGGATTTTCTAAAGATCACACACACTAGATGTGAACTTCAAACCTCAAGGGGTATTTACTTTTCTTTAGCACCTTTGAAAATGCTAGCTACAATTTAAGAAAAATGTTAAAATAAATTCCAGCAGCTAATCAGAAAATTATGAATTTGAAGTCTTTTCTGAATACATAAAGACAGAAGTACAAAATTTTCCCTTGGACAGGACTAAATTTTCAAACTTGATGTCTTTCAATTTACCTAGCTGGGCCATGTACAACCAAAATGTAATATTATGATTATTATTCAGATACGATTTTTTTTTTAACATTTCCTTAAAAAAACCCAAACAACCCTGCAAACAGATTAATTATATGTGCACTTTGCTTAGGGAGCAATTAAAATGCTGGATTCAAAATTGTTTCCATTTTCCAAACAAACATACTGTAATAAATATTCAGAAATCAAATTAAAGTCTTTTCAGTAGAATAAAAATTTGGACGGTCTTTTTGCTTTTTAAATACCCACATTGTGTTACAAGGTCTGTAAATAGTTTTTTCATATTTTGTTTACACTTATTCTCCTCTTGCCATAAATCCATCTCTAAATTGTTTCACATTTTCAAATCTAATATTCTAAGTCAATTTTTTTCATCCCTCTAAGGGATTTCTGAAATACATTTACATCTACAGCAAGCACAGCATACTCACTGTTATAATACAAAGATTTTGTTCATTAAAAACAGCATATGTTTGAAAACTATGTGCAAACCAGCATGTGTGATCAGATCCTGACTCAAAAACTTTTTAGAAAAAGGCAATTGGTACAAGGACAATAACTACTTAACTCTCTCTCATTCTGGTGTATGTCACTTTAGAGCCTTCTCTGTGACATCCTGGAGAAAAAAGAATATGGGAAAATTCCCACATCGCATTGGAGATTCTACTTCAGTGAGTTGGTACTCATCTGTCATTTCCCTCTTGCTAACAGTGTCTTTATGGACTAGGCCATTGGACAAGCTACAAAAAACAGTGTTTTAATACTTTGAATACTGTTGAAATTTGTGAATTTTGAAAACCCTAGAAATAAGGAACAGTCACAGATTCTGAACTGATTACATAACTGCATTCAAAAAGTAATACAACATCATGTTTCACGGTCTTCATTTTCTGCTTCACCTCTCTAACTTTGTCATTCTACATTAGGTACTTCTGACAATTCTTAAAGTTACTGCAATGATCTACATACCAGCATTTATTATTATAAATTTCTTCCCTTTTTAGCAGCTTCCCGAGATTATTGTTTTATTTTTTTTTTCTTTTATACCTTTTATTGTAACTGTCTACAAGACTTGGCTTAGGGTTCATCACTGTACTTGGGTTACATGTCAAAGTGCTGGTGGCAGCAGGGATGGCTGCAGGGGCTGCACCATGCTGGACACAGCCAGTCCCAGCGACTCCAGTGGCCCCAGCTGAGCCCCTCAGCCACAGGCAGGCGGGAGAGAGCCCCGGGGAAAGCCTGGGCAAGGGAGGGCAGAAGACTGCCCGGCAGCCAGGGCTGAGTGAGGGCAGCCAGGGGAGAAATAGCCCTGCAAGCCCTGAGGGCAGAGCAACAGGAGGGCAGGAGAAGCTCTGGGTGTTGGAGATTCCTCTGCAGCCTTGAGACAACTTTTCATTTCCCATTACATGTCTCTAGCCTTTCTTTCCTGTACCATCCTCCTTTTCATGGGAACAATGACCAAGCCTCCTCCAGGCTCCTTCCTTCTTGTAGACCTAGTACCTAGTACCCATGACAGGCAGCTTCCATGAAAACATCTCAATTCTTACACTCCTCAGTCCAATCTTCTCAGGCTCAGGAAAATCAATAGCTTTACTTTTTCAGCAGCTAAGCAAGTTTGTGATGTGAGAAGAGGTAAAGCGTTCATTGCTAGTTAAAAAGACATTTCTAGGATTATAAGTGAAAGTGCTTCTGTTTTCACCACTACAGAAATTTCTTTAATCTTCTGGAAAGATGTTCACTTTTTGGGTGTTTCTTTGCTACTGTGGATATTTTTAGACTCCTTGTTGGCATTTGCTTCTTCCTGTACTTCTTTTATTTTAAATTTCTTCCCTGGATGACTGATTTTTAAATATTCCAAACCTCTGCAGAGAACAGAATGCTGTAACGATTTTTCAAATCATGTACTGCACCAGTCCTTTAAGAATGACATGGATTTTTACTCAGCTTGAGATAGTAATTTACTCAAATGCTGAAATGTGTCAGTACTCTTTATGTATTGTAATAACTGAAATCAGCTGAGGCTCTCTAGGGTCTCTGGAATTAAAACCTAAATAATCTAAAATTAGAATTTGAAGATTTCTTTATATTGAATCTAAATTAAGGATTTTAGATATGTCATTTTGATGTGACTAATTTCTCCTAATAGCCTGAGAGGCACTCAGACATATTATGCTATAAGGTGTGATTTTCTTCATTCATCTCTGTTGTCTGTTTTTCACCTGGGCATGTGTCAGGAGAAATGAGAGGGAGCAAGATTTTAACTTTCTGGGTCATGCCCTGAACATTAAAGAAAGGTCATGGTTTGCAATGACAACAGCTTCCTCATATAGCCTACTTCAATCCTTTCACATGGTGTGAAAGTTTACTGAGATTTCACAATTAGAAACACAGCAAACTACTAAATTATGTGTTGACATTCAAAACGGGAAAAGTATTTTTATTCTTTTGAACATACATGTTTTACAGATACTGTATGTAGAGATCTCCTTTGAACTAGACTTTGAAACAATACCTTAAATAAGCTGTCAGCAAACAATATTTTATTATTCTGTTTTCACAAAAACTTAACAAATTACAGTAGACAAAGAAGACATTCAAGCTATATACAAAAAATACTACTCTATACACATCACAAAAGCAAATTAAGTAAAACACCATACACAGAGCTAAAACAAACATCCTATTTTCAATTATTTTGATGGCTTGGTTATTGATTCCTGACTCATGTGTGTGTGCATGTACAGACAAACTTATCCACACATAAAAGGAACAATTTGCTATAAGGTGACTTGTCCTTACAGTACACAAACATACAAAAGTAAAATTCTCAAATGAAAAAATGAACTGGCTTAAAAATTGTATCTCGTGTCTTTAATTTATTTAAAGAAACTCCACAAACCAAAAAAAAACCTTTTCCAAGCTATTTCCATTAAAACTGATATTCTGTTAGCCTAATCAAATACAATTACAGAATAATAAAGAAGTAACTTGAAATTGTAAAAAAGTGGTAAATTTTGATGTTTTTGTATAATTAGCTAACATTTTTAGCTCTAGGTATTGTACATTTTCCTAGTGGAGACATGCTAATTAAGATGAAATTATACAATTTGCTGCTGGGGATTAAATAAATAGAGAAATCATTCTTGACAAAATGCTAGTAGATACAATGAAGAAGAACATTATGTTATATTAATGGTATATATTTGTATTGGTATATATTGTTATCTTCTGATGGGCTTTATAGTGAAACAAGACATCTTACTGACTTCAGACTCAAAAATCTATTTCAGGGCAAAGAATGTGTTTATTTGAGTTTAAGGTGCATTAAATTTAAGTCAGAAAGACAGAGCAGATGTATAACTGGCATAACATTTTCTATAAGACCAAAAATTACCAGGTAACTTTTTTAAAGTCATTAGTGGCATAGGCAAATTATTGTAAAAGAAGTTTTTGCTAGATGTAATTGTACACTGCATAATTAAAAAAAAAAGGCAATACAGTTGGTGCAAATATATACATTCTAATAGATTCAGAATGTAAAAATTTGAATGTCTCAAAAGTTATTGCAACCTTCTCCATGGTGTTTCATCAGGAACAATATTTATTTTGGTCCTAGGGGAGCATAGTTTTATATGAAATAATGCTGCAAAACATTATTATTCTTGCTAATGCAATTTGGAACATCTGATATAAATCATCTCAGTTTCCCTGGTGTATAGATGCAAAACACTTAATTCTTCTGAGCATTAAATGAAAATACATCCCTCCTGTTTGGAGATGAGCAGATCGTATTCAGGAAAATGCAAAGTAAGGCTTAGATTTTCATGTACCATACAGAATAAAAATGTTTTTTTTTTTCCTTTTTGTGAATTTATAAAAAGTTTTGTAAAACTCCTTTTGTCCCCTGCTTATTAATATCTGGAAGTACGTGTGAAAATTCACCCTTTTTTGCTGAGTTACTGAAAATTTGAGACAAACACTGATAAAAAACTGAATCTCACTGGAATTATTCTGTATATTTTCTTTTTCTATAGTCGTGCCGGGTCCCTTCCTATTTATTTTCACTGTTAGCTTCAGGTTCCTGATTTCTACCTAGATGTTATCTGAGATCTTTTGTGGTAGGCACAGCTGGATTGGTACAGCACTGCAGTATTGGATGAAGATGTCTTCAACCACTAGATATACTGATGCCCTAAAGCAGCGTCACTTGAGTATCATCACTGGAAAAAAAAAACCGACAACCAACCAACCAACCAAAAAACAACAAAACAAAGAAACACAAAAAAAAAGACCAGAAATCTGGTCTGTCCTGAGTAAATCAGTCAACCTGGAACTAATTACAAAATTCAGTGTCTCCTGAGTAAACAGGAAATATTAAGTGATTTGGCAAGTATCCTATGAAGATAATTCCCATCCATTAGCTGTTTATACAGCTAATGTAAATTATACAACAATGGAGTCAGCAAAATTTTACTCCTAGTCAAAGCATTTAAAAATGTGGTGGGTTTGTCTTCACAACATAGCCAAAGGCCTTTTCCAGCTTAATCTGCCCTTGTGAATGCAGTTATAGAGTCATAGAATTTTCATTGAACAAATTAATCTGAATATGAAATACTCTGCATTATAACATCCAACATCACTGCAAAAACATAGCATGCATCTTAACAGAAAGACAGTAGTTCTTTTTTTTTTTTTTCTTTTTTTTCAGTCAGCTAAATATATTCTGGCTGTTTTTCTTACAGAAATAATTAACAGTTCAGTGAACAAGCCAAGTGGGGTTTTACACTAAAAATCTGAGTTTAATCTTAGGAGTTCAGAGAAAACATATCCTTATAGAAAATGCAAAACAAGCCCAGGAGCCTTTTTTGAGCTTTAAGGTATTTAACAGCAGGTCTTGTTTCCTTAGTGGATACTGGGAGATCTAACTCTTTGCATTTCTCATGATCTAGTGCCAATTTATGGAATACCTATGGGTGAATTCCATTTCAGATTACTATAGAATGGAAACCTCTATTTAAGCATTATTGTCTTAAAAAAAAAAAAAACAAAAAAAAACAACCAACCAAACAAAAACAACAAAAAAACCCCTCTCATTCTCTCTTTGCTTTCAGAATTCATTATGGTCATGTCATTATTAGTTTTCTTGACATTTGAATAGTTCCTAACTAGTAGATGTATATAACCTTTTCAATAATCTATAACATTTAAAGAAAAATAAACTAATTTTCTTCAGTTTATTGAAAATATTTATGCATATGTGGGGCAGAAATCTATGTCATATTCATACCTGAACTGTTTTTGCAGCTCAGCAAATGCAGTTCAAGGATTGAGAGCAAACAGTCTAACTTTTGCTGATATGAAGAGGGACTCTGACACAGTAAAATGACCTGTATTTGAAATGGATGGAAATACCTGTTTTTTCTAATGCAAAAGTCAAGAGACAGTCAGCTGTTCTGATGCCTTTATAAATATAAAAATGTATTGTGCATGGCAGAGCAGAGATTGTCAGAATCACTTCTGGTCTCTTCTCTATGATTCTGCAAAGGCTTATTCTAGCATCATGATTTACCTGAAGACCATGACTAAGATGATTTGCAATCTTAAAATGGACATCAAGGTCACTGTGGACGTTTGAGAAAGATGTTTTGCTAGTCCAGGCTGTTTCTTTGGAGATTGCAAAATGGGTCAGAAAGGAACTTCAGTTTGCAAATTATTGTACACCAGAGCAAAACCTTTTGCTACACAAAGATCAAAGTGTTGGCTATGCAATCAGATTAGAAGTAATCTCCAATTTAAATCTTGTGAATGATCAAGAATATGCAGGTTTTTCACACAGAAATATAGCTATTCAGCATGAAATCAAATTGTCTTCCCTCATTCTAGCAGTGAGCTCCATTATTATCCTTCCCATGTTTCTGTGCAGACTTAGATGCAATGACAGAAATACTTTAGTAATCTTAATGTAAAGGGTATTTATAATTACAAGGAGTATCATCACATTTAAGGAAACGTAAATTTGACTTTGAGAGTCCTGCCTATCTCATGATCTACAGCCTGAAAAAAACCAACCAAACAAAAAACCCACAAAAAAAAACAAAACAGGATTTCTCAACCATGTTCTTTAAAGGTGCCCCAAAGTAATATTTGACTTGAGTGCAACTTCCTGACACATTCTTCTGTATGCCCATTTAAAGAGTCAGCTTTAAGTATGACTTCTGCACTTAGACTGGACAAAGCAGTCAATATTGCTTTAAGCACTATGATAATCTCTGAAAAGTACAAAAACTCATCAGAGTAAGTATGTACTTTAGAGCTATGGTAGGTCACAATTTAGGCTGGTGTTCCTCCAACAGTAGTCAACTAATGTGAAATGACTACATTGTACTCTGAAAGGGACATCATATTTCACAAATCTGCCAGAGGTTGTTCATGGGAAGTCACTGGAAGGAGGAAAGTTCCTTCCTAGAATGGAGGGATACATTCCTCTGTCACTCCACTGGAATAGGAGGACTCTGCTCATGCCTGGGCTCAAGCTAAGGAATATTGTTTTCACTCTCAAAATCCCAGTAACGAGTGATGTCCCTCATGGGTCCATACTGGGACAGTGTTACTTAATATCTTCTTTAATGACATAGTGTGATTGTCCTGTAGTGTCAGGACAAGGGACAATGGCTATAAACTGGAAAAAGATAGATTTAGAATAAATACAAGGGAGAAATACTTTAAAATAAGAGTGGTGAGACACTGAGACAGGTTGTCCAGAGTTGTGGACACTCCATACCTGGAAATGGACAAGACCAGGTTGGATGGGGCTTTGGAAAACCTGTTCTAGTGGATGGGAAGGTTGACTAGGTGATGTTTAAAAATCCCTTCTGACCAAAACCTTTCTGTGACTGTATGATGCTATGAAAACTCTACATGCATTCACTGCCTCTACCCAGCCCAAGCATAATGACAGTTATTGAAACAACTATTTCACGTTTTTACTTCTCCACAATTCTGTACATGCCTGTGCTAAATTCCAATGCATTTCCTTGGTGCTTTGCCATTCATCACTTGCTTCCTCCCATGAAGTATCTCCTGTTTGTAGCAGGAGTTGTTAAATTCAAGAACCGATTATAATACAATATTTTCTCTTTTGGATAGGTGGGGTAAGGGCAGTGGATGTGTTGTCTTCTAAGCTGAGTTAAAATGCGGTCATTAAACCTCTCTTGAATAAAATTATAAAGCTTTTACATTTATGCAGGACCTTATTGAGAAAAAACATGCAAAAAAAAAAAAAAAAAGCAGAGCACTGCATGAATTTTAAAACAATCAAATGGCTTTGACCTCTTAATGGGTGTGTTTATTTCTTTTGTATCCCATGAGGCTCATTTACACTTGGTGACAAGTCTGAGAGTACTATGAAATAATAAGGTAGATTTTGTAATGTGACTTGCTTATCTTCTTCTACATTATAAAGAGATATTGCATTTATGCATAGAAGTATATGCTGAAGCAGACTACCACCGATAGATAATCTTAATATTAATGGATTAAAATATGACTAAAATTATATGTCATTATACTAAATAAGAGTTCTTCATTATGAGGTGAAATTCTGTAGTGCTCTGTTGGTTCCTTACAGCTACTTAATAAGCATAATTGAGAGTATGTGTTATGTTCATATCTTCCTGGGCATTCTTGGCTTTCATTCCTGCTGTTTCTGATGCTTTTTAATAGTAAGTAAAGTGGTTTGTGATCTTTTTGAATTCTGGCTTTGTGGTGAAAATTGAGATTTCCCAGTTTTGCGCAACCTTGAAATTAGGTGATACTTGTTATTTAGTTGTGAGTTTTATGTTTGAATATAAAATTTTGCTTTGTGGTTGGTTGTTCTTTGCTAGGTCAGCCATGCATGTATAGACACTTGTACAACTTCTAGTGCATGCTTAGGCATACCGGTGTTACCTTTTCACCCTCCACACATTTTAAGCAAATAATGCCTTAGGGTTTTCATGTATTTGTAGATTTTTATACATCTATGTAGTTTCTTACATTTAGAGTAGCTAGCAGCCTCCAACCCTGTGCTAGCTGTCTCAAGAGTCAGATAATAGCTGGAACACCCTGCCTGGAAACATGTACCACAGCTAAGACAATTAGGTACCATGTTAGTCAAAACAAGAAAGCAAAGCCCAGCAACCTTGGAGAAGCTCCAATAAGGGAAAGTGGTGTGAAGATGATGATAAAGGATGAAGTAAGGGTCTTGAGACCTCCAACTCAATTCTAGGAGAGGTGTGCCATG
>VWZF01005997.1:534586-547735 GCA_013396755.1 Sclerurus mexicanus
CCCCCCCAAAAGGGGGCTTTTCTATCCCTTGCTCTCCTAAGGTGAGGAAGGAGATGTTTCCCCTCCCTTGTTCTCCCAGGCTGGACCTCAAGAACCTCTAGTCCTATTTGACCTACTTGACCTATGAGACCAGTAGTGGGAACTGGGTACCACCATGAGCTGCTGGGAGTAGCTGAATACTGCAGGGGAGCAGCTGCAAAAGGGAGTTTCTCCCTTGTTTATGATGGGTTGGGAGGTGAGCTGACTTGGACCTGGATGTTGCAAGAGTCAGAGTTCCCAGCCTGTGGGTGAAAGGGTCTTTCACCTGAGAGGGGCAGGTTTTTGTCCTTTGTTTGCTTCAGTGAGGCATGGCAGAGTGTCTCAGGGGTTGGCTGCATATAGTCAGGAATGAAAGGGACGCCTTTTGGATTAATTTACTTTGCATATTTTGAAGCCGTGGTGCTTGGAAAAAGAGCTCACATGGTATTCCCGAGGCCATGAGTTCAAACTAGAATCCATCTTTTCTATCTGTTACTTGTCAACAAGTGGTGTACTCTTTTATACTCTTTTATACTTTTATACTCTTTTTTGACTCCTTTATATTCGGTACCCTAAAACTCTATAAGTAAAAGAACTCTTCTCTACTTTACCCACATAAAGTTGTCTTGGAAAATTTTTTCCATCCCCTTATGGCAACACAGTAAGTAACTGTGGTAAGACTTCCATGAATGACACTAGTTCCCCAGGGTTACTCCTTGAGCTTGAGACAAAGAGATCACATTGGTATGGGTGAGTTACATCAAATCTCTACTTAATTATTTCTTTTTGCTAGCTTTAATATAATTGATTCAATAATTGCTTTAATATAGTGGACTATCCTATCTTGTACTATACTAGTAGTTTTAGTTTTTGTATTGTGTAGTAATTCTGATTAAGAAATTTTGCTTGATAATTTATAATAATAAATTATTCATTTTATGTAAATATTTCCAGTTTGCCATCATTAAAACCTATAGGATAAAAGTGGTTTGGTCACAATTCTATAGTTTCTTTAAGTTATACTGTTGAGAAAATCTGAGGCTGACATTGGTTGCTTTCTGAACCCTGTGACTAAACATCAGGGCTCTTTAGTAAATTTTGTCACAGCTATCCACTCCCACCCATGATAGTCCCCAACATTTCTGGCCAGCTTCAACCCCAGTTGATTTTTGGCCACACAAATTTTCTCTCTATGGTGGCGAGTAACATCTCTGTATTCCTGACTTTGTTTCCACTGTGGATACACTTTTCTTTTTTACCTAAACTCCAAAACAAGATTCCTGGTCAGCCAAATTGGCCTTGTGCCTTGTCTGCCTTGTTTGCTCCTAACTGAGCAATCAAGAAATAATATTAGTAATATCCATTATCTTGATGTGGGGCTGTATTAAGAAATCTTGGTGGATTCAAGTACAAATGTTTTTTTTAATAAAGTTAGAAATTTTATAATGTCGTCTAGCATACTTTCTACAACACACTGAATATTCATTTATATTTGTTCTCTCATAGCTCTCATTGCCTTACTGTCACATTCAATACTGTCATTTAAAAATGCTAAGATAAGAGAGTAAGTGAGGGTTTTTTTTTTTTTCCTCTGACAATATACTCAAAATACCCTAAAGAACAAAGCCAGAAATAAAGCCATCCTTTTGTAACATTAACCTAAAACTATTAGCATGTAACCTTTTTGGTCATGTTTTGCAGTGATTTTTTTTATACCACCTGTGTATATACTACAAATGGGAAGAGGTAAAGACTTGATTATCAAAATAATTAGGATTTGAAACTAAATAAATAAGAGGAAGAGAGTGATTTAAAAAAAAAAAGCAATAATTGGCAAGATTAAAAAGAAATTAAAAAGAAAGATAGACTTACTTTAATATGAATACTGTGATAAAATAACATAACTTTCTGGATATTTTGTAGTCCAGATTTTGAAGAAAGCAGAACGGGGAATCAAATATGAATTTTGAATAGTGACAAAACAAGATTACTGGTACACAGCTCTTTTAAGGATTTAAAATTTTATCTGAGATTCAGATTGAAGACACCTAAAAATTAGACTAAATAGTTAAATTAAAAAGCACAGTTTCATCTTTAGATGGTTTATTTTCCTATAAAATACGATTCTGAAATGTTTGTTCAGTCCTCTGTCAGAACAAGGAAAGCTGGATATGCAGTAAAAATACTGTAAAAGACTTTGTATCCCTAGAAACCAAACATGAGAATCATGATGCCTGATCCAAGGTATTTATTTTTCTGTGCTCCAGCAATTCACAGAAAAACAGGAAAAATAGAAACATGGAGACAATCTGTTTTCTTCATCTTTGGCAATAGTGCAACTGTTAAAAACCCGCAAATATTCCCAGCTCTGCTGAAATACTGGAGATAACTCAGAAGTCTACAGGAATAATTGAAGTTGCGGGAAACTTTTCTGTAGCAAATTCCTGAAGGACCTCAATCTTCTAAATTTATCAAAGAAAATTTTGATTGAACTTTGAGTATCTCAATAACAAAATGCTTCTCAAATCTAGCAGGCAGTGTCATATAAGAAGATAATGAAAGCTAAAATTAGATCAAATCACACTACAAATTTTCCTGACAAGTTTTCAGAAGCATGAATCCTTGAAACATCTTGTCTAATCAGTGTTAGATTTTTCATCAGTGAACACTCTTAAATCAAGATTATTTGAGTTTTATTTTGTCCAAAAGGTCCATACTCCAGCTTGGTTGCAGACATTTTGTGGTGGTTTAGTTTTCTTGGTTTTGGTCTGGGCCTTCCTTAGTAACCTGGTTATAACTAAGGAGGTATTCCACAGCATTCCTTCACGTAATCGGGGGTATATAAGATAGGGAGGAAGGTTTCCTCTCTCTCTCTCTTCCTTTTGTGTGCTGGGGAGGACATCAGGTCTCTGTGTTGGCTTAGCTCTTATCTGTGTGAGCTGAGGCCTATCAGAGAAGCTGGTGTCTCAGCTACGGAGGTGGAGATTTCTACAATTTCTCTTAAGGGGGATTTTGGTGAGAATTTATTGTATCAGTTACTTATTGAGCTTTTCCCTGAGTTTATGAGTGTGTGTGTGTCTGTTTTGTTTTGTTCCTCCCTATTTTTGTCCCATTTCCCTTTCCCTTCTCCCTTTTCCCTTTTGGAGTTGTTTGGGGTTCTTATTCTGTAGATTCATAGTGTTTGATTGTATATAATTGTAATATATGTGAATNGTATATAATAGTAATATATGTGAATATATATATATATATATATATATACACTTTTACTACAATTCTCTTTTGGTTTTTTTCCTTCTCTCTTGGGAAGGGGGAATCTGTGTGACTGGCTGTTGGGTTTGTCAGGGAGCCAACCCAAACCTCCACACATTTTATGACACAAAGTATTATAAATCCACTTAAAACAGTGGAATTTGTAATCTATATATCTACATCCATTACCAAGTCAACCAGAAGTTAACAGCAATTATGAAATAGAATGCATCTTTTTCAACAGAAAATGTTGTCAGAGCATGGAAGAAGTTCATCAAGGATCAAATAATAAGATAAAAACAGCCATACAAAATTTTCATACAGAAAGTAAGATACAAATATCTGTAGAGATTTTCTAATGTTTGAAGTTGTTTATTCCCACATCCTGCACCACTTGTGACAAAGTTATTTTGCAAAGGCTGAGAAAAAGCAACAAGGAAACTTTTTAATAGTCGTTGTTCATTGAAAAAGAAATAGGAGAAGAGACTGACAAAAAGTGCTTTTCTCTTATTTGCCAAAATCAACGGCCAGTTGACTTATGGTGTGTTTATTTTTGCTGTTGTTTTTGCAATAACATGATTATTGCAATTTGGGGGAAAATTATGAACATATTTTAATAAAAGTTGTTCTGAGTAGTCTTTAAAATTGTTTTGGTAGAACTTAAAAAAAATTCTTTTGTCTTTTTCCCTGAGTTCCAAAACAGAAATGTAACTACTCATTCAGGTGAAACACTGATGTCTATATTTCAAAGGATTTTCAAGGAAAAGAACTAACACAATTCTGATAAAAATCAAGATTTAGTGAAAGATTGGCAAAATACCCATAGGGAATGAAAAATGTACCCTCTACATGGGTTTTTGTAACAAGCATTTATAACAAATGGTTCAGCTTCAAGCCAAGTTCTGTTAATTGTTTTTCCTTAGCATCCTGAGATCACAATTTTTAACTCACTCTCAGATCTGGAGACCAAACATTTGTCAGCTGCCTGATTTGTTGTGAAAATGTTATCTCTCAAGTTAAATGTTAATGTTTCAAAATGTCTCTTTCATATTAGACTTGTTTTGCCACTATTATAAATGTGCATTCCTGTGAGTGGACACAAAAGGATCTCAGTGCTTAAAGTCAAATATGTTTGACAACTGAAGGAGAAAATCTGAACAAGAATATTTCTGTCTGACAGTGCAAAGCAGCTGATCATTAGATTATTAGTTTTTACAGGAAAGAAAAAAAATAGCCTTTCTTTTGGCTGATAATATTTTGTTTGACAATGGATAATAATTCTCAATCCATAATGATTCTCAGTGTTGCATTATTAAAGCCAGAAATGTTTAGCACTTCTCAATATCACCATATGATATGTTGAGACATAGAGAATTGTGAACAATATTGAAAATTACAATGGTAATAGTTAATGTGTTCAAAAAGAATGCATTTCTTTTTTTTGTTGATTATGGAGAGCTCAGCAGTGGCCAGAAGGCTTTTGTCAGAAATAAAGGTTTTGAAACCACAATTCCTAGAGGATACATAACCACAGAGAAACATCATCAGAGATTTGTGAGTAAACACAGCACAATCTATTACCTAGAGAAAGAAAACAAAGCTGTTTCTCTTACTTGGAGCTTTTATGTAGCACCTCTAAGAGTTTCAAATCTGTTCCCTGGCAAACCTCTCAATATGATTTTGGGCAAATTGCTTGGGCGGTGATTTAGGTTCTCAAAGAAGATTTCAGGCAGAAATTAAGAGCATACATTCGAAACTATAATTGGAAATAATAAGTCTAAGCATATCAAGCAGTGATAGCAATGTTGCCTTGGAACCTACTTCTCCTTTTGAGCATGCATAAGAGTTTTCCAACCTTAACAGTCCTAACACATGGCTGACATATTGTCATCATCAAAATGAGGTGTTCCTCTCCTGCAGAGTCAGTCCACAGGCATTCTTCCACCATCCCATTGGCTGAGCAACAGCACTGACCAAAAAACCTCTAAATCCAAGTATCTAACTCACTACTACTGTTCTCCTACTTTCTTGCCCAGTCTTCTTTTCTGCAGGGCTCAACAGCTTTAATGAGAAGGAAAGAGCAGAGCCTTATTTCTTCCTTTGTAATGTCTCATATTCTGGTAATTGCAGTACTCTGAGAGCAGGAAGTGCATCTGCCATCCATCAAGCAGGATAACTGAGACCCCGTCTTCCACTTCTCTGCTGCCCACCTAACCATTAGATGGATTTATTAGCACGTGCTGTCTTCATCTTGTCTTCTAGGGTTTCCTTCCTTAACACTCTTTTAGATCCTACCCTTAACTACTCTGTTCTAAAATGATCAGCCAGCTAGGTAACGTGTAGCTCTTTGCAGCTATCTGGTGATGAACATAGGTTCCAGGCACAGTGTTTTGGCCTCCTTTCTTCGCACCTGACTAATGCACCCAAGCTGGTGACATAATTTTCAGTGAATCCTACTCTACATTCCTTTTTATAACTGACTGAACTTTGCTTCTTTTCTACAAATCTGAGGTAGTACAACAATGTGAATTTGTGAGGATAAATGTACTTAAGAGTTTTCAGTACTTGGTCCTCATGATACTGGCTACAAAAGACAATATAGACTGGAACAAGCTGAAAAAATGAGCAGATCAATTATGCTTTTACCAGAAGTCAAAGAACTAGTTTAGGTGTTCAACTGATAAATTGTTTTATTATTCTGTAAGTTGAAGGAAAAGGTTCAGATGTTACATTCAATATTTTTCATAAAATATGAAATAAATATTAACAAGCAAGTCGCTAAAATATTGTCATAGTTCAGGGGAGAACTAAGATATCTATGTTGGCCAAGAGAGAGAAAAAGAAATGATCCCTCTCCTTTAAATTTAGAAAAACAGAACTTTAATCAGAAAATATGAAAAGGATAACAGTTCTTAACNTGAGTTTGTAATAAACCCTTCAACCAAAAAATTCAGAACAGTCAATGTCTTTTCGGCTCCCAAAAAGGGAATGAGGTTATACTTATGGACAGCAGGTGGCAATATCACACTTCAGCCGGTTGGGCCTCTCTCTCAGGTGAGATGGCAGGGTGCAGTCACTGGGTCAGCTCCCGTGGAATCGATGGCAAAAACAGCAGAAAACCCCATCTCCGTTGTGCAGAAAAACAGGCATGCTCTCTTCTCCATGGCAGCTCCGTAGTGCCGATGGCCCTCGCGGGTGAGCAGTCGAGTTGGAGAGGGAGAGAGAGAGAGAGAGAGACTTCTGGCTTTCCAGTGATGCAAGACTCAGTGTGCTGGCATGCCCGCTCACTCTGCTGAGAGACTGAGCTTTCTGAGTCTGCGCAGAAAAAATGCAGAAAACTCTGGCCATTTCCCCCCACACAAACCATCCTCCCTCCCCCTCCCGGCCTGTAGAGAGACCACAACAAAAGGCTCTGGCTAAGTCATTAACATCAGGATATGAATATTCATCTTGTCCTTTGTTAACCATCTTTACAGACACTCAGGTGTTGGCTCCAAGCTTTTTGGAAGGAATTCCAAGGAACTGTTGAAACTATAACAAATATGCATACAGAAAAATATGTCAGAAGATGTTTAGTATTCATAGATAAAGGCTGTTAATTTCAGCAAAAATTTGTCTGGATATTGCATACAAAAACCAGAATAATTACTTGAAATATTAATTACTGCTCACAGTTTGAATTAGAACAACGCATTATTTTTGTAAGGAGAACAAGCTTCTTTGAATTATTTTACTTTATTGTAGGCTTAATTTTACCTTCTTGTCCAAATAAAACCATACTGATACTTACATTTAAGCTGTACTGAACTATCTACTTGTTTGCTGCATAAATTTTTGTTTTGTTTTGTTTTGTTTTCTTTTTGCATTTTGGCTTATGTTTTGAAAGTACCATATACCATCAGTGAATCACTCTCCCTTTCCTTATTCTTGGCACCTTAAAATAATTTCAACATTGTGGTCAGAAACCCCTGAGTCTTTTTATTTCATTTCTGTGTTATGAAAATTTATCTTCCTTCAGTCATTTCTAGAATCCTTGAGTCATTTTGGTCATATGTTATTTGGCCAATTCTTATTTAGTCAGTTTTTATATGTCCTTCCTAGATGTACCATATGACTGTTTATCTGGCAACGTTTGTCTTATTGAAAGCTCTAAAACTCATGTTTCAAAAATCTATAGTTTGGTTAGTCCATCTCTAAAGTAAAGGTTTAAATATCAAAGCATATGGTACATTTCTGAAGCACTGCTTCTAAAAAAGCAGATATAAGTGCTTGACAAAGGATAGAAAGTGTAGTAGCATTTCCTGATTGCAGTTGGTCTCAACAATATCCCATTACTACCATTGTGTACTATAAAGAGTTTTTTCTCACATGGCACTGTGAATGCTATAACAGAACAAAATTGCACAAGCAGTTTTCTGTGATACCACTGTGTACCTTGTCTGTCTAAGGCAAGAAGGAGTTTTCTGCATCAGTGTAGTTTATTAGCAGAGACCAGCATTACAGAACAATTCCACAAACAGCATACCACTGCTTCCTGTCACAGCAAAATTATATCAGGCAGCAAGAAGAGTATCTGTGTGGATTCCCTAAATAAAAACTTCATTTCATGCTGATTTAATGTTTTATAATTAAAAATTTGCCAGCTTTTAAGAGTCTATATACCTCTTTAATTTTTATTTTTTTTTTAATATCTGAACACCCAATACTTGACCCTAATTGCTATGTCCTAAAGCAGAAAACAAAATAAAACAAGTTAGAAATTATGACCTCAGTAGGCTGAAAAAAGTGCATTGTTGGGGAAGAAGAGTTCTAAAAATATAATAAAAAAGGCAAGAGGGAAAGAGAAAGTATTGAAAGGTCAAGAAAAGATAAAGAAAAGAAAATTCTAATGTTATGTTTATTATAAAAGCTGTTTCACAGACACGTAAACTCAGACTCTGCCCTTCCCATCTCCTGATACCACTTGTGACCAGCCTGTTGTGGACTTCTGTGCAGAGGCTCCAGCTGGCCACGCTGTAAGTGGTTGCCCAGCACTCTGCAAAATTGCACAGGAACCAAATGCAGCAGCAGCCACTGGGCTGTCCTGACAAGGATTGTCAGGGTCACTCCTAGGAGGAAATGGATTAATAAAGAGGTAAAAGATAGTTAGCAGTGCTTGGGCAGATCAAACTCTAGAAGCAGAACTGTGGTATCAGCATAAACTATGCAAGATGATACAAAAGGATTTCCCATTTTGCACAATATTGTCACGGTTATGACCAAGAAACTATTCTGAGTTCAAATCTTTTCTGGGTTTGCTACAGCTTTTCTTTCCCTTGACCCTGAACCCAGGTCAACTTTAACAGACTGTGCAGACCTCATTATTTTCTGACCTTTCATGAGAGAGGGACATGATGAGATTTTTGCCCATGGGAAGACTGTGTATTTTACTATGTGTCAGTTTTCTCCCTGGTTAATTCAGGCTATGTGAATGAAGATAGGCTGGTGGAGTCATTGGTGTTTTTCTTTTTTTTTTTTTTTTCTGTAGTTGTCAAAATCAGACAAGGCAATGTGTAGGTGTTATTTCTAGCTCTTTATAAATAGCAATAAAAAACTAATTGGTTCAAGGTGATACCTACTGCATGCTTTATAATAATAAGCACCATCCAATGCTTTATTTGATTCAAGGGATAAGAGCTATACAAAGCAATTATTCTTAGAGAATCACTTCACAAAGTAGATTTTCTCAAAGTCTGAAAATATCTGGGCCACAATTAAAAAGTATTTCTCCAATTTCATTATATTGAATTAAAGGTTCAGATGACATTCAGTACTAATCTTCCTTTTTTTTTTTTTAATACAAATACATCTAGTTTAAAACAAACCCCTTAAGATTCAGAAACATGCATAATTACTGTCTGTGTGAAATTTTCTCACTCTCCTCAGTATCTATGAGACCTAATGCCAAATCAGACAAATGTAGTGGCTGAATAAAATGTGATGTGTGGTTAAACAACTAGTAAAATCCATGCCTGAAACAAAGGGTTAGAAAGGAAGATTCTTAGCTGATACTAATCCTTAATATTAAACATTTCTTGAGCTCAGTTTAGAATTTTCAAATACCATAAATTTTAAATACAAGAAATATGAATTGAAATATTAGGGATTATTTCTAAACTAAGAACTCAGTTTTAAAAAAATGCATGATGCATTTAATATTTGATTAATATTTCAGCTGGAACAGGACACCATCATCAAAATTTGTGGTTTTGTTTAAAACTAGGAGAATTAGAAGTACAATTTACCAAAACCAAACCAGCCAAACAAACCTCCAAACCCAAAAGAAAACAGAATAAAATGCCAAATAAGGTAAAAGTCACACAGAATCACTGCCCTTTAAGAAATAAAGCTTGAAACCTCCATAACTAAGCTATCATTTGCCTTGCTATATCATCACAATGTGACAACCCTCCATGGAATTCTTAGTGCTGTAGGATTTTTATGCTACAAATAACTCTCCTCTGTGCTGTAAAACACATCCGTCTTTTTTAAATGCTTTCTATCTAATTGTTGTAAGATTAATACAGTTCCCACACTGCTCGACACCCATTTAGTGGGGTGTAAGTTCCCTGTAAGGCCTAACTCATGACCTCTCAGGATGTCCATGACCATCTGTATTTCCAGTGCATTTTTTTGTCCTTTGATCTCTTTTCAAGAACCTTGTTGAAAGTAAGTGAGACATCAGACCTCTTAGAGTCTTCAATTTTGTAAAACTTTAACACTAGTAAAATACTGTCTAGAGAATCATTGTTTTTTTTAAAAAACAATTTTAAAAAAAAAATAGTGTCACATATTTTTGTCTATCACATCTGTGAAAGCAATTAAACAAATTTTAATGAAGGCTAAACTCTTGGTCCTAACTCCTTTGTGGTCTCTACTTTATCCTGTGTATTTCTTGGATGTAATATATGTACATTTACAGCCTATTCTGCCTGGAGAAGAGGAGGCTTGGGGAACTCCATCAAATTCCCTACCATTAAGGGAACTAGAACTACAGAAAATTTGGAGGCTCTTTTTTTCAAGGAGTCACATGGAGAAAACAAGTGGCAAAAGGTACAAATTGCACCAGGAGAAGTTTTATCTTGACAGAAGAAAGACTTTTTTTACAGTCATTAGCTGGAACAACATACCCAGGAATGTGGTGGAGTCCCCATTACAGCAGGTATTAAAGATGCGATTAGACAAGGTGCTAGATAATTTTATCTAGAATCCCTGTCCTACAAAAGGTTGGACCAGATGATCTTTCAAGGTTTTGGGCTGTTCTATGATTCTGTAATTTTAAATATGCTCTCTGGCTAAAATATATTCATCCTATGATGCAGAAACAAGACAGTAAAACTTGTAGTTAATTTTTCAACTCTTTAAAACTAATAAATCTAGAAATTTGTCATATTGAAAATATAGGATCATCATTCATTAAACAGACAATGGCTTTTCTGGATAATCATATTCTTAAATTCATTTCACTTTCAAGCAGAGGTGAATTCTTGCTTCATTCCATGGGCAAAATTCTGCCAGGTACCGAGTATCCTTAGATGTTACCTAGACTTTTTAGTTCTTACCAAGAATGTTGAGGGTGCTCTTCATTTCACAGCATTAGATGTTACCTGAATTAGTAGTATTCCTTCTTAGTTGTCATTCTCATTTTTCCTCAAAATTTTCTTTTATGCAATCAGATTAAGGCACAGCAGTCAACTGCAAAAGCTATATAAACTGAAGATTATATTCAATGGAGTTGTTAATTCATAATGGCATTGGGTTTTTTTCTTACAACCAGTACAGATCAGCATTTCACAATAACTGCATGATAAAATTTTACCTGACAAACTTTAAGCTTCTTTTTTTTTTTTTTTTTTTTTTGGTCAGGTCAAATTTATGATGAATACAAATCATTTTAAAGGTATTTATAGAAAAATTCTAAAATTCTCAGTTGCTATGTAACAGAGATTATCTTAATCTCAGCTCATTTAGACTGCTTATGGCTGACATAGAAATGGGACTGATATTATAGAAGCTTAGTATTTTGGAGATAGTACCCAATAATATTTTCTATGCCAGGTGAATCAAAATAATAGATTGCTCCATTATTTTTTTTTTAAGAATATGTTTTTTTCTGAACAACAAGCAGAACTGGATGAAACAAAAATTTGTCTCAGCTATGTTAAAACTCCCTTTATTAGAAGCATGAATTCTAATAAAACTGAAAGAAGCAAGTTGCTACTTGATGAGTAACATATTTTATAATTTATTTGATATTAAGCATTCAGGGAGTTTGTGGTTCAAAATCTGCTAACTTTGACTCATGTAAATCTTGTTTCTAAAAAAATAAAAGAATAGCATATTAATATATTTGATGTTCAGGCGTGTGTTTGCCTGCATTTTGATATCAAGGCTTTGAATGATACCCATACAACTGGTAGTTAGATACATATTAGTTAACACTGAGCTCTATTTTAAGGTACAGATCTGGAGGATAGGAGAAGTATTAGGTTTGCCATTAGGTAAACAACAGGCTTCTGAGAAAAGTGCTAAGGGGTGTCAGGATTTCTATGAAAGTGTTTTATATAAACATGCAAGGCTGATTCTTTCAGTATGATTTCAGCATCATATCTGTTTCTGTAGCTGTCTTTCACCGAGTGAAAGGAAATGCCAGGAAATAAGCATACTGAAACTTGCATTATGCATAATGCTATAATTTTTAAAACTCTCTGTTGCAAAGAGAATATGTAACATATTCCAATTGTTTTGCTTTTCCCTTTATGAATCAAATACAAGGGAGTGGTATCAACCTACACAGAAGATTTTTACCCTCTAAGGTTCCATGTATCTTTGTCATAATTAGCAAAGAACTTTTCTCGCACTGGAATTTTTCTGTTGTGTTAAAAGCTAGGAAGAAATGTATGTCCTGCCTTGGATGTCTCAAGCTGCATCTAGGTTTTCTGAAGGGTGTGCTGCAAAGATGAAGTCACTTGACATTCAGAAAACCTTTTTGAAGAGGATAACCCAAAGATCAACACCCACACCCACCACGCTGGTCTTGTAAATGCAGCAGAATTGCAGGGCTGGAGGAATGCACTCTTCTAGGGCTCAGGGACTCTCCCAAGACATTATAAAGAAGAATGTACTTGGAAGTCACAAGAAAGTGAAAAATAGTAACAGTGTCTTTAAAATCAACATAAGAAGTCCTCCTCTTGAAAACCAGTCCCCCAAAATTAAGATGAAGCGACAGAAATTTCAGAACTCCTGAAGGCAACTTCTAAAATCATTGATGTATGTAGACTTCAGAGGCAGAAGAGGCTTATGAAGAGGTAGGATGGAAGGTGAGAAAAGGAAAAACTGAGCAGTTTTAATGTTTTGCAGATTGACACTGGATTATCTTTTGAGATGAAACTATTCTTCTCCATTAAACTATTTTTCTCTTTTCAGAGAATATGTCACAAGAAAAATCAGCTAGCGTATGAGCAGTTTGCTTGTTTAGAAACAAAAATTAATATCTCTTCAATGTGAGGGAACTGTGATGTCTTAATGATCAGTGGAACCTCTAAAGTTTGCTCAACTGAGATCGTTTGGTGTAAGAGATTATCCTGTGATACAGTTCCCAGTATTAAGACTTATTTTAATTTGTTTTCATAAAATCATAATCATAAATCATGCTCACAGAGTTTATCTGAGGTTTCCTTACTTAAAGAGCTTCTCTAATGTATTATTTTGTGTTCCAGTAAAATATAGCCTTAGAGATAAGACACCTTTGTCTTAAAGCACTCCCTTAAAAGAAAAAAAAAAAAAAAACCAAAAAAAAACCCCAAAAAACCCAAAAAAAAAAAAAAAAAAAAAAAAAAA
>VWZF01005997.1:547746-578839 GCA_013396755.1 Sclerurus mexicanus
AAAAAAAAAAAAAAAACAGTTCCAAAGCTTTAGCTATCACTGGTACATAATGAAGTAAAGCTTGAGTTACTGTACTCAATTTGTACTGAATGGAAATGAAAAAAAACCACCAAAAACCAAACCAAAACAACAACAAAAAGCAAAAAAAACCCAACCAAACTCAAAACAAATGCCTTAATCAATTTACACAAATGAAAAGCCCATAAAATAATTTGTTAACATCCACACATTTAGGATGTCAAACAATGTTGCTGATAAAAATATGTTTTCATTACCATAAGACACCTGTATTCCCTCAAATGTACTATCAATTGCATGTGTCAGACATTTTTTTTTTGGTGTCTCTGAGGATTTGAAAATGGAAATTAATTAAAACTTACAACATTTTCCATTGGACTACTCAATCTGCTTGAGTGGCATGATGGAATAGCATCTATTTTCTAAAGCTGTTAACTGAATAACTCAATTTGATTTAAACATACAGTGTATTTTTTTATACAACCAGTCATAATTCCTTTCCTTGACTAACAGCTTTGGAGGGGATTGGCTCCATCTATTTCCTCAGGCTTCCCAGAGCATGGAGGGGATTGAGAAATCCCCACGCGGTAAGGCATAAAGACAGGCAGCACTTCGAAAGAGTGAGGTCGTAGAAAAAGCCTTTTATTATGTTACTCAAAGGTATATAAGCTCTTTGGGCGGGGTTTGGGAGGTAGGATGTGATTGGGTAAGGGTTCAGGGGGAGTGGTGTGGTTTGGGGGACACTGGGGCCAATAAGGGAGCAGGAGGACCAAGCCCAGTGGAAGCCCAGGAATGGGGAGTGACAGGTGATACATCCAATAAGGTCGTGAGTGGGGGCGGGGCTGGATACCCGGGAAGAAAGAACAGTCTATGTTCACATGTGTGGGGTTTCTAAGGGTTACAATCTAAACAGGGGAAAACCCGTACATAAAATATGCAGGTAAAGTTGAATTATTATACAGTCTCTGGTCCCTTGGAAGTTGTCACACTGGTGAGTTTGTCTCCAGAAGTTTCCCTTTCCACGTTATGTAGCCTGGATGATCCTCTGTCTCTGTTTTGCATGTGCTGTGACAGAAGTTTTTCCCAACACTTGACTATATAACATTACTACATTAGTAGACTGTAACTCATGGAATTCAGTTGTCTCTCTGCCTCCAGTAAGAGGACAACATGAAAACATGACTGGATGCTAATGTCAGGGTCCATGAACATAGAAAGTGACACTGTTTAGAGATCTAACTTTAGTAAAACTGTTAACTTTAAATATCTGAAGGATTTCTATACTGTTATTACTCAAAGGAATACAAGCAACTATTTAGAAATTTAATGTATTAGACATTGTGTTGTTTGGTTAACTTTAAAAAAAGTAATGTCATAAAAAGAGCAGATTAGTCAATGGTTAAAATGTAATATATTTTCAAAACTGGAGTTTTCATTAGGCATTTTTATGCCTATTATCACAAATAGACCATTTCTCAGTATTGTATAGTAATTAATTTGATTCATAGAATTATATGAAACATATTAATGTCATTATTTATGCTGGTTTAAGACTCTGTGTGTTCATGTGACTATACTCATCAGCATATTTGTTTACATCAGGTCTTGTTTCAAAGTGGGTCTGGTATTTTCCCCATTTCTTCAAATGTTCAGGAATGTTCCATTCTTGGGAATGAGGTGAATGATATGCCCTGTTAGCTGTGTCTCTTTAATAGGATGGTCACTTCTGGACAATTCTGGCAGAAGAATCCATCTGCCATTTTCTACAGGGATGTCCTTGAATATGAGGTTGTTTTATAACACTGTGAGCAGTTGCTAGAATGAAGGAGAGTGAAAGGATAGGTGCTCAAACACAATGAGGGTCTTTCATCTGGAAATATTTATTCCAGCTCTTCAATAACAACATAAGTTGTCTGCAGTCTAGTTTCTTAAAATATCTATGTGATTTTGTTTATTTCAATTGTAATATTGACATCAGGCATTACTCAAAGTGAATAAGGGCATAGGCTGGGCCAAAGCAGTGATATGCATTAAAATTTAGTGTAAAATATAATTTCTGTGGCAGATAAGATGGGGCAGGTTCTGACTATCTCAAAGATTCATATGTAAGCCTCACAAGCCTGAACGAAGGTACTTTGTTTAAAAATAGTGACTCAGAACATAAGATAGACTCATGGTCTTCCTAGGGTTGGCCAACATAGAGGGAAACACCTCTGAGGAACAATTCAGAGATACTAACTGAAGCACCTCTCTCATTGACTGTATGCCTCCTTAGAGTTACTTAGTGTAAGTTGTTAGGAAATATGCACTTCCAGCTACACACTGACTGGAAAGCCAAGTGATGAGAGACCCTTGGTTTCAGACTGTCCTTTACTCTCTCATTCAGGTAGGATTCAGGCCTCCTGAATCTCTTGTGAAGAGCAACCTTGGCTAGCTCCTGATACACAGTGGGCCACCACTGGATCTGGCTGCATGATGATTTGTGCATTCACTTGAGAAATAAGACCTATTGAATTTTAGGTCAAGAAATGTTTGAAATTCAGCTTTAGATTGTAATGAGGGAGCTGTGATGGGTGAGGTGGTGGGGAAAGGGAAGAATAGTTGTATTCAGACTTCATTTTTTTAGTACAACACTCTCTACACCTTACTAGGATAGCCAGGGAATAGCTTCTCCTGCAGTTATGCACATACAGATACACAGCTATGTAACTCAGGAGAGCAAGGCAGAAAGGATGCAATTCTGTAAACTACTGATCAGGAGGATTCCAGTTTCTTTACTTCAGTCACATATTATCCATTTTTTCTTAAAAAGAACATGTTTAATTAGTTCTCAGACTCCAGGATGAGCACTCATAGGGAGGTCTTTCCCTCACACACCTAGAATGAGGCTTTCTCTTACATTTTATCTCTTTTGCCCTCTGTCTTTGGTCTTATAATTCTTACATGTTTGGTTATTTGTTATCCTATATGAGCTTTCTGGATGGTTTCGAAGCAGGGGGTTAGGTGGATGTTGGCTTAAGTTGGTTTTGACTTTTTTTTTTCTTTTTCCGATCATTTTGAGAGAAAAATTTAACTTTGTGACTTGTTTAAGAAGTAATAGTTTCCTTTTAGATTTGCCAATCAAATTTTAGTTGAGATACTGTTGAGATCTGTCTGGGGAAAAAACATCAAGAAACAATCACATTTTCTTCTCTGTTCTGTTCTCTGTTCAAGAGAACTTGAATCTTTAACAGTGTTACAACATATAAATGATATATAAAAGCTTTAGAACAGATAAATCAAACAAGACATCTAGTCTCCAGATCACTAGAACAGGTATTTTTCTCTCTCTTCAGCTGTGTGGAATTTTTCTATCAAGAAAGACTTAACAATTTTGGAAATAATGCTTAATACATAAAATTCTGAAAGGCAAATTCTATGCAGCCATCTCACAAAAAGGGGTGTCATTTCATAAATATTAAAAGCTAAATTACAGTATCCAATTAAAACTAAACTGAACAAAGACATAGGCATATCCTTGAAAGAGAGGTAAAAATGCAGCATTGCAAGAAAAATAGGCCATATCAATACATCTTCTCTTGTAGTCTTAACTTTACTGCAATGTAGAGTTTACCTGAAAATCATTGTTTGGCATTTTTATTACTTAGTGCAAAAGGAAAGAGTAAATTAACCATTTTCTACCTTTGTTTTTTGTGTAGAGTAGTATTTCAGTTTTTCATTTGGCTGGGTTTTTTGAGGTTTTGGGTTTTTTAATCACACATATGCCTTGGTATCTTTGAGATTACAAGTATTAGTGGCAAGTTTCTGTTCTACGTCCATGGAAACCTTCCTACTATACTACAAAAACTACAAGCTGAGCTGCTGTAAATAAAATTTGGTTTAAATGATTACTAAAGACACTGCAATGAAACACACTGTGACAGTTCAGGAAGGTTCAGTAACAGAAGGTATGTGCCTGGGAGAAGGCATAAATAAATGCCATATAGCCCACCCTTTTCCCTACAACAATTTGGACAGAAGATTAAGAGATCTGAAAGAAAAAAAAAAGAAAGAACAAAATGCACATAATATGATTGAGTTCTTTTTGTACATGTTTAATGTTCGAACAGTATCTATATTGAGTTATTTTGATATGTTTTTGGAAGAATGACATTTAAATGGTTTATTTTGTGAACATGAAATCATAATGTATCCCTTGTGCACCATGTCCGAAGCAGACAGAAAACTTAACTGAGTGTGGTAAAGTTGTTCAAATCCATCTGGACAAATTAAATTAATATTTTCCTTCCATACACATTAAGAGAAATAATCGAATAATGCAGATGAAAATTATAAGATGATGGAGTTTTGTTCAGAAATACTATGTTTGTATTAAAATACACATTAAAAAAAAATTAATTCACAGAACAGTAATCATTCCTGGGTCATAGTGTGTATTCACTGACTTCTAAGTGTGTATTCACTGACTTCTAACTGCAAAGTTATCTCCTGTCTATGCTCAAAAAAGTATTATTTTAGAAAGAGATGGATGAGACAGTTGTAGAAGGCTTATCAGAGAATTGTTGTATGGTTTAGTGCTGCATTCCAACTCAGATTTACTTCTTTTTTTGCATAATATAATAATACTATACAATATAACAGCAATACCATTAATAATAATGAAGTAAACCAACAGAGAATAACTTGTGTTGGAAAGGGATGCTGTAGATCACCTAGTCCAAAACCCCTGCTTGAAGCAAATCCAGTTAGGGCAGATGCCCAGCATTGTATCCAGTTGGATTTCTATTATTTCTGAGGATACAGACTCCTCAACAAGTCTGGGCAATCTGTTCCAGTGTTTGATGATCCTCTAAGTGGAAATTTTTTCCTAATACCTAATCAGAATTTCTCACATACCACTTTGTATTCACTGTTTCTTGGCCTGTCATTGTTCACTTTCAAGAAAAGTCTGGCTTGCTCTTCCATGTACTCTTCCATTAGGTTTTCTGTAGACAGGAGCAGGATCTGTCTTAAACCTCCTTTAAACCTTTCCCGCCTTCAGCCAGCTTCATGGCCCCAACTTGCTCCAGTACATCCACTTCTTTCTGAGGAGTCCAGACTTGAACCTGTCACTCAAGTTGCCTCTCATCAGAGCTGAGGAGATGGGAAGGATTACCACCCTCAGCCCATTGACAACACTATGCCTACTGAAGCCAGTGATGCTGTTGGCCTTTGCTGCTGAAAGGACACATTGCTGTCTAATGGTCAACTTGGTGTCTGCATAGACCTCCAAACTGCTTTCCAGCTGGTTATCTGACAGTTTATACTTGTGCATGGGGTTACTCCTCCCAGGTGCAGAACTTGGCATTTCCCTTTGTTGAATTTTGTGAGATTCAGGTGTTCATTTTAGAGTTTTGCTTTGGTAAAGAACATAGCATTAGAATTATCCCACATGCTCTAAGTGGTTGCATTTTACCTGTCAATATAGCAAGAATGTGTTCGTCTTTTTCTGTTGTATTGTCTTGCATTCCATATCCCTTCTTAAGAAAGAGCATCATAAACCTCTGTCTTGTTTTCAGTATTTAATAATTTTCTTCAGAACTTGTTTTTCCAAATAATCAGTGACATGTACTTATGCCTCAGAAACACTTTTACTTGATTTGATAAAGCAGGTATTCTGAAAGAAATAACCCAATTACTGACATATGTCTTCATTATTTTAATTCTTGTGTCCAGAATTATGGAGTTTAAAAGACAGTATTTTAAAGCTGGAATAGCAAATATACTTTCTGATTTCTCTCTCTCAAAAATGGCATAGACCTTCTCTAAATTATAAAATTTAAATTACATGGCAATCCTGTTTATTACAAAGCCATTTTTGCAAGCTATCAGACAATGTGGGAGAGAACAGAATTTCCTAATGGTCAAGAAAAAGCTGCAAGTAGTCAAGTCAAACTACAGGAAAGAGCAATTACTTGATGGATAAACAATATAGTTAAATTCTGTGCCTGAATAAGGCACTGACTTAGCTGAGCATAAGCTATGAAAATGTTTTAAGATATATTCTTTTGCAGTTTTCACAAATTTTCTATAAGATGTATTCTGTTTTCTCATAGAATCTACATGTATATTTCTTTATATAAGGAAAACTATTTATACTCAGAAAAAGGCAGGTGGTCATTTTGTGTTTGGCTTTAACACAGGGATTTACACATCCAGTAGATGTACCACAGCTAATGCAAAAATGTACAAAACACCATACAGCATTTTTCTTCCTCTAGTTAAAAGATAACCAGTCCAAAACCTAATGCTGTTAAATAATACCACAGGGTTTGCTAAATCCAGTTCAGGTTAATGAGTTACTTCACACATGACATAAATGCAGTAGTATCACGAAACCGTGTAATGAATGGTAGCTAATGTCCTGGAAAATAAATATGTATCTTTATTGATAGTGGAACTAGGGTTTCTCACAGAAATCAAGGATTGACTCCTGTTTTAACTTTGACAATTACACACGCACCCCCCCCCCCCCCTTGTTCATTGCAAAGTGTTTTTCAAACACGTAAAGTACAGTACATTTTGCTGTACAGGTGTCACTGTTCTTAGGCTGAAAATATTTTCCATTTGAAATGTAAATGCAGCTCAGTGTCGACCTATTGTTGATGGGATATTCTGGGAACACTTACTTATGGCAATATCAATTACTTCTAATAAAATCAATTGCATAATTTAGGATCAGTATGTACCTGAATGTAAAATACCTGGGAATTAATTATAAACCTTTGCACTTTCCTCAAAATATCCTCTCCCATCATTTACTCTTTCCATGTGATTTGGAGCCAAGTAGGAAATCAAGACAAGGCATAAGGGAAACACACCTGCCTGGCTAATCTGGTAGACTTGATGAGAAATGTGATATTGTCAGTTTTCATCTGACAGAAGTGAGAGAATTTTATTTTTCTGGGGAAGAGTGTGTGTGTATCTATGCTTTTAGCTTTCATTTATTTGGGGTTTATTATTACTACTGTCTTTTTTAATATTAACTTAAAAATTTGAGCCAGAAAAAAAAATGGTTGTGACAGGATTGCAGGTTTCCCCTTCTCTTGTTTTTTTTTTCCTATGCAGCATAGCAACCTGATATTCTTTGCCACAAGGATTTAGAGAAAACTGTATATGATTTAAACTTCTGTCTCCAAGCAGACAGACAAGCAGGATGAGCTGGCATTTTTCTCACCTTTGTCATTTGCCTCAGGACACTTTGTTCTGGTAGAGGCAGCCTGGCAACCTGGAGGCTGCTGTGTGCCCCAGGAGCAGCAGCAGTGGGCGAAGTGCTCTCCCAGCTCCTTGTGGAGGCAAGGCAGCTCTGCAGTAAGTGGAAAAGACATTACACAGACAACAGCAGGGACGAGGCTTATGGGCTGTTCCAAGGCATGAAAAAAGTAAAATATCTGTCCAGATTATCTGATTACAGACAGCAACCTGAATGGATTTCTGACTCCTTTGTCCCCACTGACAAAAATGCAAAGTGGAGAAGAACTTGTCCTTGCACTCACTTTGGTTTGGGGACTGTCTGCAGCCACTGTGGGATCCCTCCAGGAGCTTTTATGAACTACCTCCACCTTGTTTCCTATGGAGAAAGAGACACCACATACCTGCCACATAAAGCCTGACTCATCTCCATTCTGGTTCTCTTTTCTTCCAACTAATGCTTCTTTGTTTTGAATTAATTTACATCAGGGTTTGATACATATTTTTATGTCACTGATCTTGTGCTGTTAGAGTTCAAACCTCCTCATTTTCTTTTATGGCCAACAGACTGCATTTTGAGGTTTTGTCTACAGTTAATACTAGGGTAGATATCTGTTAACTTTTTGTATGGAAAATTATGTAATCTCTCCTGTCCTAAGCACTATAAAAAAATATGATCACTTCCACATGAAATTTTATTTTAAACCGAGTTTAATTTTTTCACGGTTGAAAGATAATTCATCACTGGAAATGACTTTTTATGTATGCTAATTAAATTATGGTAAAAGTGTTTACCAAAATTGTTTACCCATCGTGCATCAGTTCAATTCAAACACAGTGAAGGAGATTTTGTCTCCATTTCCCTGAGAAGTCATTAAAAATACATGGCACTGGTAGCTGGCACTAAGACAATACTTCAGGTAGTGGGACTGAGGTACTTACTAGTTCTGAGACACTTAATGTTTCTAACAGGTTTCAGTTAATGTAAGCAGAGGATGACAACTGTGATCATAAAAAAACAAAAGCATCACTGTATACCTTCAAAAAATGCAAAGAGAAAAAGTATAAAAGACATTCTGACTGCTACAAATCCCCCCCAGATTTTACAAGTTTCCTATTTGGAGGGTGGCTTGGTGAAGACAGTGGAGAAAAGAATACCTGAAAAGAAGAATGTGATAGAGATATATATTCTTTGAAGACATGCAGAGCATACAAAAATAATGAAAGCTGCCCTTGTTTTTCTAGAGGGACAACTGAACAAAGTTCTGGTAGAAGTGAACGAAAATTTTGCAAAAATAAATGGAATACTAATTGAAATTTGAACATAAGTTGGTGAGGTAAAATAACAATATTAATATTGAAGGAAAAACAGTGGACAATAGAAAGTAAATGCATGAAACTAGATTTCAAGGGTGATCTTATTCCTGCTGGGGAAACATTGGAATTAACTGAATGCATAGTAAGGAAAGACTTTACTTATGATTCCAATGAAATGAAATTTTATCTTCTGAAATTACAGAATTCCAAACAAATTGTGTACTTTGAAAATTAGAAGTTCAAGGCAATTGAGGAAAAAAAAATAATTCCCTTTCAATTCTTCAGGTCAGCAGGAGTTAGGAGTATAATGAATTCAAAAATCAAATATTTGTCAAATTTTTTATGTGTACGCTAAAGTGAAGCTGCTGCAAGACATTCTTCAACAGTTGTAGTTAAAACCAAAAAGTCAACAGAGTGAATACACTCTCTAGATATTGCTACTATTATCCAACAATGTTGTGGAAGACATGGGAGAAAAACAGATTTCTAGATTCCAATTCCAGTGTTGTATAAATGAAAATTTCCTGAAACAAAGAACCCATGTCCTAGTATATTGGACTCATGAAACTTCTTGAAGAGCAACCACGCCACTTTTGTCTTTCATGAATGTCTTCAATTTTATTGCACATGCTCTGCTGCTGTCTCTGTTGTACGTAATTATGTCAAAATTGTAGCACATTATACGTTTCTGTATTTGTGTCTAGACATGCTAAATTGCATTGCATTTTATATTAAGAATATTTACTATGACAAGACCCCTTTTGAAGTAATTAAGCATACTGCTGTATCATAAATATGAAGTGACAAGTCAGAAAAGTGGCATGTTGCATCAAAAACATATACATGCATTTGCCAAATAGCTAGTCTGGCTAAGAGAAGACAGATCCTTTAAAACATTTTTTCTACTTGTTCCACAGGCATGGAAAATTTAATATCAGAAATGACCCATAATTTAGCTCAATCACCATCATTTCTGGCCATCTAAAAGAGTGGTGATCATGATGAAGCACTATGAATAAGAAATTAAAACTGAAAGTTATTCAGAATGACCCCACTTAAACATATCCTTATGTCTCAGCATGTGTCTTGCCATAGGCAGTGCTTACAAGTTTAGGGGTAAAGCAGTAAGGGAAAAAACTTTTTTTTTTTTTTTTCTCTAATCGGAGCAAAAGCAACATGAAGCCAGCTGTAAAGCTACATCAGATACATACATTTTGCCATATGTACCCATGCTATTTGGGCATGAGTGTTCAGATAACTGTGTAAGTAGACGTATCATGGAGACAAGGGCATGAATCCTGTACACAGACATAGAAGTAAATCCAGCAAATAATTGCCTTTACACTTCGGAAAATACTTTGATGAATGAAAAATCAAAACAATTACTTACCCGAGTGCGAGAGAAAGTAAAATTATCAAACATATTCACTTTCTTTCTTATTTGTGTTCTACATTTATATTATTCTGTTCACTTTGATATTTTTTATTAGTTTTGTCTACTCACTATCCTTATGTTTAAACACACAATAAACAAGTCTCTTATAAAAAAAAAAAGTGGCAGGAAGATAATTTACTTCTTTACAAAGAAGTTGATCCAAATATTTAATGACTGAACTTTCTGACAAGAAAATCCCCACCTCCCCAAACCCATCCCAACCCAAAGCAAAACCAAAAACAAAACCAACAAAAACCCCAATCCAAACAAAACAAAAGAAGAAGCTCCACCAAAGTAAAAATACCCCATCAGCTCTACCCTCATCCCCGTGGAAATAAAACATACACACCCCCAAAAAAATCCCAAAACTGAAAGCTCCACAAACCCTGAACCATATAGGTGTATTATTAAAGGCAGACTTTCAATGCAGATGGAAAAGCTATTTCAGAGAAATTGGCAACATGGACTATAAAAGCTTCAAATAACTGGTTTCTGAGAAGAAAAAAGATTTTTTAAAAGTATTAATTCTGTCTGAAAAATGCTTACTTCACACCTAATAAGGCTAGAAGTCTTGGAAGATCTGCATACTTGAGCCTTGAAAAATCAAATGAAGATTTTAAAATCGTATTTCTTACCCCTGGTTATCACCTCTAAACTGTTTGCTTTGAACTGCTAAGATAATGTTATGTAAAGAACATAGTTTATCAAAAGTTCCAGGAATACAAGAAATCCTTCTCAAGGTACCAGAAACCTATAACAGCATGAGTTATTAAGAAAGTAAAAGAACATCTAATATTAAATACAAAAATATATACATTTCTACCAGCTGTGAGGGGAATCGGCTCTTCTATTTCCACAGACCTCTCAAGGTCTGGAGGGGATTGTGAAATCCCCACATGGTCAGGAGNTGTAAAAAGGCGCAAGTAATGCTGAATTATAAAGTCTCTGGTCCTTTGGAAGTTGTTACAGTGCTGGTCTTGTTTCTAGGGGTTTCTTTTTCCATGATGTGTAGTCTGGATGATTCTTTGTCTCTTTTTCCCATGTGCTGTTGTGCAAGTTTCTCCCAATACATTTCCATGAGCAGTAGTAAGGTGCACGCAAGGACTACACTGCCAATGTGCTACTGACTTCCAGCAGAGAATACAGTACCAAGGGGAATGTAATACATCTAACTTATCTGGAATTCAGACAAGTAAATGAAATGTTTCCTCATGGAATATTATTTGTTAAATTGGGGGTTAGCAAAAAAATTCTACAATACAGAATTGACTGGGGAGTCAGGTTGTGGTGAAAGGATAACTGTCTGGCTGGCAGGGGGTGACTGGGACAATTTCTTAAGTTTCGGTCTTGAAATTTATCATTTTTAGTGATTTTATTAATGGCCATGACACAGAAAAAGAATCAGACTAATAAAATATGCTAACAACTTAAGTCTATAATGCCCCCTCCAGTAGGAAAGAGGATGAGAAAATCACACTGGAAGACTGAAGTAATATAAACAGGATGAGGTTTGGAGAACAGAGTCTTTTAGGTTGGAAAATACCTTTAAGATCATTGAGTCCAACTGTTAACCCAGCACTGCCAAATCCACCGAAATTCAAAAGTATGTTGTTGAAGATTGTGCACAGGTGGATAAGGAAGAAACATTGTTAAAAGCTCAGATCTCCTCAATCTTAAATGTTCTTGAGTAAAGAAAACCCATGGACAACCCTTAGCAATATCATAATTATAAATCTGAAACAGTGCAATTGTGAATATATATATGTATTTAAATATATATATGTGTATGTTTACTTGCATTTTACTTATATATATATATGTGTGTGTGTGTGTGTGAATATGTATATGACAAACAAAAAACCCAGGAGTGAATCAGGGGATGTATTTCAAGCATAACAGGAAAGTATTTATGCCATTGTGCAAGATACTGGTAGAAATTGATATGAACTGCTGCATACATGCAATTTCCACATCGTTATGAACTGACATGTTATCTTTAAGCCTTGAAATATTTGCTGTGTTATCAGTATAACCACATACACTGCTGAGTTCTTGTGTTACTCTTCAAATTAGGACTGCTAATTAGGACTGGTTTTGTCACCTGCAGACCTCCAAATGCAGGCTGATACAATTGTGGTATATAAAGATGATCATTTATTAGCAAACAAACAAACAAAAAAATCAAACTCATAAGGATAAAGAGAAAAGCTAGTAAGATCACCAGGGAATAAGGAAGCTATCATATGAAAATTAGTAAGTAACACAAAGACTAAAGAAACGAAATCTAATAAATAGATCGGGGCCATAAAACTCCAGGGAGAGAGAACTATTTAAGCTGAAGAACAACGTTGGTACAGATCAAATGGGAATAAATTGGCCATGAGGAATTTAGGCTGATAATTGGAACATGATTTAAAGCCACAGGAGTAATAAATTCCTGTAACAGTGTTCCATCAAGAGAAATAGGAGTGAAAAACCACATAGCTTTAAAGTTGTAATTTCACCAATGCATGGTGGAAATTTTGTGAGGGGGAGGTTTGGGGAGCAAGAGACTGAGCCTGACTGAAGGCACACTTCATTTTAGGTTGTTTGGAGTTCAGATCTCAAGACTTAAGTGCTTACCTGTCTTTACCTGAAGTCTAAATAGTAGCATCCAGGTCTCCTGACTTTACACTTCCAATCTTTCTGCTTAGCAGCACGACTTCAATGAATCCTTTTGGATTCAGGCTATAATCAATGAACACAGGCTTTGCAAATGAGTTGAAGGTATTCTTGTTCTGATGTTGTTCTGAGAGAATGCTGCTGGGAGTCAGAAGTTTCTCTCTCGGCTTCCTTCACTTTTAGACACTGCCAAACTCACTACAATAATTTGCTCATCTGCCACTTAACCAGTTGTCAAGTTATTCAATCAAGAGAAAAGCAATCTCAATCTTTAAATTAACTGTTAGCCAGGAATTAGAAAGATGTTGCCTGCGCATGCTTGTGGAAGGACTATGACAAGGAATTGATAAGAAATATTACTTACTGCTACAGGAGCAGCAGTTGCACTAAATGAAACATGGCTGGAAATACTGGCTAAAGAAGCAATTGACCTGGCAACTCCTTTTTGTCTTTGCAACATATTCCATCTTTTACATGGGTACGCTCATACTGTGAGTCTCTGCCTTTAGTCACCTAGTCATTAAGAGAAACAGCTACTTGCCAACCATTGATCAACATCTGAAAAATGCATCAATTTCTGAGAGTACATTAATGGCATTTATCAGGTACTGCAAATGAGCAGCAACTCATAGAGGCTTTTTATTTCTTTGTATGCAGAAATCATTACAAATGCAGCCTTGGGTACTGACACAGGTCATACATACACTGTGAATATTGTTCTAAGAGGCCAGTTCTAGACCATCTTGTCTCCTTTAGCATATATTGCATAGTTAAATGTTACTGTAAAATCATGTTCAAAGTTGCAATGGCAAATGTTTAAAAATTAGGAAGCACAGACTTGGTTTGGGCTCTTTCTTTTCTGCAATAAAAACCTTTAACAACAGGTTCATATACATTCTGCATCTTTGTGCTTCATTTAAGTTTTAGGGTACTCTGTGCCCTGAAGATGAAATAAAGATATTTTCTCAGGCCCTACATATCCAGGCTAATCCTATCTCTCCTTTTGAAAAAATGCTTAGCTGTGATAAAGATATGAGCAACTCTAATTTTCTGCCTGTATAATTCTCCTCTCCAGTATAATTTTATAATTTAATAGTTGATGCTTAAAATTATTAAATTAATTCAAGTCAAGTCGAGTGAGGTGAAAAAAAGCTACTTGCATGCTCAGAGACACATATGCTGGTAAGATTTGCTGAGCTAAGGATCTAAAGTAATTTATCTATTCTGTTCAGTGAGGCTGAAGCATAAATATGAAGTAAGATTCAGGTTGTGCAACAGGGGCAGATTTCAGGATCATATTTTTTCTTTGTCTTTCTTTTACTATATTTCAGCACCTAATTATATCTGTTATATAATTTACCTGGTGTTCAAATAGCAAACTGAATTACAGGTTTGTAAACAATCAGATTTCTTGACATTAAGTCACAAGTTATAGCAGTTCAATATATATCTACAAAGAAATGTTTGTTGTTCAGTTTTTTCTGATAGAGAATTTGTATAGGAATAAATTATACTATAAAATTAAGTTAAACCACAATTTTCCTTGTGCTTTTAATTTTTAACATTTCATAAAAAGAACACATTTACAATATGATCTAATTAATTTAGAAGCTATTTCTTGAAAAATGTCTATAACAGCAACAGATGGCAAGAAGAAAAAGAACAACAAAATCCTGTTTTGAATATCATCCAATTTGACAAAGAACCAGCTGCTATAATAAGTAGTGTCAACATCTAAAATGTATTTTAAAATGAAACTCACTTAGATCCATTAAATGCAGAATGCTTTAAGGAATAAAAGTTCATTGTGTGTTCTTGTTTATGCTATCTACTATTTTCTATATTATCTGATGACTTTCAACACTTGTCATATTAGTAAGGACAGACAGATGGAAGACTAACCATACCTACTTTTACAAACAAAAAGAAGTCATATATATTGTGATTTATTATTACTTTTATTATTTCTAGTGTATTGTGTGATACAATTCATAATTTTATTAGGATAAGATAAAACACAGTACACTGGTTTGACTTTACACTGGAGCCTGCTTGTCTGAATAAAGCAGTTTACTCTCCTTCTGTTACATTTCATTTTAACATCCTTGGGCTCTGTCGGGATATTGAAAAGTTTGACTAGAGGGAAATCACTTTTATTTTAAAATCAAGAATTCTGTCATGGCCTTTAAAGTAGAGCCCTGTACTGGGAGTTCTGTCCCAGAGGAAGCTCCGGAACCATAAAAGGCCTCTAATCAAAAAGCCAAGAAGAAAAGCTCTGCCTAAGCCTGGAACGAAGATGTCATGTGTAGTTTCTCACCACTGGGCAGAAGCAGGAATTGCTGACAAATATACAAAGGTAGTCAAACTCCAAACATGCTGGTTTGCCTTTACGAAAAGGATCACCAATTCACACTGCAGGTCAGTGACAGTGCTGGAAACACAAGGCAGATATTTTGATTCTCAACCTTAGGAACTATGTAAACTTTGACTCTTAGCCTTCCTTGCCAATTTTACAGAAGCCAGATGTACAGTGATTGCATAGGGAAAGAAGAATGCTCTGCTTCACTCACGTATGTGCTGCAGAATGTGGCTTAGCCTTCGTTTTTCTACAAATTGACAACACCAATCATGCAAGGATAAGCCTGCTTTCAGATCTTATTAGCAGTCCTGTGAGTCAAATTCAAAATCTAAAGATTTCACACTAAAATGTAAATCAAAATTAGTTTGGATCTCCACCAAAAACTGAGAAAGAAACAAATCAGGAAGAACCACCAATATTTCAGGAATTATACTGAGGATAAAAAGAAAGAGAAAAAGAAAGAGAATTAAGAATAAAACAAACAGGAGATGTTACTTTTTTCCCCAGTCATAGAAAACAGCCCTTGACAACCTGTAGCAGCTCTTCATAATTTCTTCTTTCTCCATCAGCTACTAACTGACTGCACTGTAGCATCTGAACATAATGCTACTGATGGACTGCATAGATGCAAAACTGGCTAGAAACTTTCAGAAAAATAATTGCTATGGCAGATGTCACTTTATTAAAAGACAGAGGCGTTTCATTTGATATGTCTCCAGTGTAACTTACTTATGCTAATTAGAAGTCAGCTTTCCTACAGAACCTCTATGTCAAACCTGCCCACCAAACTGCTCCTGTTGCAGTCCCTTTAGTGCTCCCAGTGCCTGGGAGCATGGACATCAGTCATCTCTGGGCAGCCCTCCCATGGTGTTTCCTTTGGATAGAGAGACCTATGCTTTCATCTTAGAGCAACCACCATACAAACCAAATGCCACTGGGTAAGGAGCATGCCCTTACAGTGGTCTTGTCTCCCAGCCTTGCCAAAGGTTGGAAGCACCTAGAGAGTCAAAAGAATTAAAGTGCTAGGTCTGGGAATCCCTCAATATATCCTTCCAAACAGTATTTCCTAAGTGAGTTTTGATACCCAGTCATTCACTTCACATTAGTAAAAAAAAGGAGGCATTTTATTGTCAATCTGTTTTCCAAAAATTCTTAGCTGAATACTTTTTAAATATTTTTTTTCAAGGTTAAATCATCACCAGTATTTCCCGTATACTGAAAAAAATTAATTCTAATAATTTGTGAAGAAATTTTTTCTTCAATCTAACATACTGCTTCATACACTTATAGATACATAGCCTTGGAATGTACCTAATTAAGTAATGTAGAAATTTCTGCATGTCTTGGAACATCTAGTAAAGTCCTTCCATATCTTGCAGGGGGAGACAGGGCTAATATACATAGATAGCTGAAAACAGTCCTGGTCTCCAAAGTATCCTCTCATGGCAGGCTCCTGTCTTATCAAAGGGAGGAACCCTTTTCAGTATCTGCTGCCCAGGGCTTGTTGGACAATCCCTTCAGGTCTCCATCTGTTAATAATTGGTTTTCTTCCCCAACATACATGTACTTGGGGGAATTCATTATCAGCTTCATGCCTTTCCTCTAACAACAGTCTTCCTTCAGAAGAGGGAATCTTCAATATGTTGTTGAAACTATGGTAGGTCCTTCAGTGACTGATTCTACATAAGTACCGTGCACTCTGATCTGTCACACCCCTCAAAGGGGCACAAGGAAAGCACACTCCCAGTTAGGGTGAAGCAAGAATGGCATTTATTGATCAGAGGGTCAGGGCTTAAATAGGATCTGAGGGGAAGGTTCCAGAACTTGGCTGGAGTCCAGGGCGGTACATGGGGGAACGCAACATAAAAGGGAATGCGGGGCATTAACAAATACAAAGAAGGGAAAAAGGGGAAGGACAAAGCCTTATAGGGAAATGGTGCTAACAAGAAACCAATCAACAACTAGAAAATGACAACCAATGAAAACATGTAACTGGTGGGAACTGACCAATAAGAACAGTTGAATTTCTATAATTGAAATCTTATCTATTCTAACATGAATATCTATTCTTAATAATAAAGCTTATAACTTTCAAACGGGGAATCTTCGACATTCTCCTTTCTTCATGAGGTGGGTAAGCTTCTCGCGGGAATCTCTTCATGCTGTCTCTCGGATAGCAGATTTCTTATGTTGTTGTTTTTCCAGTCAGTGTAATTTGTTGATGATCCCGCCACACTGATCCACTAATTGAAATATCATTTTAACCAATTCTACAAGAGGTGTTTTGGTTCTCAAGTTGATACCTCAGTAGTAATAATTTTAGGCATAAAATAGGTTGCACTCTCTTAACTTGTAACACTCTTACCTGTTTTACCTAAAAGCCCATATCTCATTTGTCAGTATTTTATGAAAATACAAGAAGAAATAAACATTGCCCTAAACAATGCATGATAGAAGTGCAGGATAAAAAGCCAGGTTCTTAAGCAATAAACTGGACAGAAAACAGTTAAAATTAGAGATTTTGTGATTGCTGTAACACAGTCAAACTCAGGAAGTATTTTGAAAAGGCAGAGAACTTAGGGGCACATAAAATGCGCATTCTGCTTGAATCATCTTCAGTGGACATCCAACTCAGCCACTATGACTTTGTATGACCTACAAAGGCCAAGTTCCTCCAGGAAAAAAAAAAATTAAAAGTTAAAAAAAAAAAAAAATGGGGGCATCTCACTGGAGACCTTGAGAAGCTCTGCACAGAAGATAACGGTAGATCCCAATTCAATTATATAACTCAGTGCTTATATTTAGGCACTGTAATCTCTAAACTGTGCACACTGACCTCAGGGTAGGTTCTTCCTGCCAAGCCTCTTTGCCCAGCACACACAGCTCCTCCAAAGGGGTAAATGTCAGCATGGGGTCCAGACAATCCACTGGATTGAGCAAAACACCATTAAAATTAAAGGAGGAAATTAAAAGTATGAGAAAAACTAAACACTTGTGATCCATCCTTTAGATTCACAGGTCTTCCTTCAGACACAAGTTGAGGTCAAACACTTCTCTTGAAACCCATGCATCTCCTTCTTCCTTTCATACAGCAATAGCAGGCAAAACACCTACAGAGAAAATAAAAGACCTGGGTATAATTACTTTAGAGTATGAGGGCACATCAAATCCACATTTGCCAACCAAATATTGTGCTAACTTCCAGGATGTAGTCTATATTGGCTGTTATATTTCTCTCCCTGTCTTGAAGGCTGTGTCAACATTTAAAAAGAAACAAAGGATTTTAGAGAAATGGAAGACAGAACAATAATCTAACTTTGCAACTAATTAATAAGTTTTCTACCAATGTAATGCAGTCTTTAAGCATGCAACCAGTCTTTTAAGAAAAAGGTAGACTAAATCATAACCACAATGCTGGTGGCACAGATATATTGACCATAGATATATAAGAATAGATACATGTGTTCTGTGGTAGACTGTCCTCTAAGTGCTGGTGCAGGAGACATTCTAGACTGGCACGTTAGGATAAAGAAATGTTAGGTTTTCCCATTAGTAGGAATCTGGTATTAAGATACATGATACCAAAACTTTTTGGAGACAAGTGTAAAAACCTGGCAGAAAGTGTGCTAAAATCCTGTAAAAAAGACAGTTTCATTTGAAATTTTACTTACAGAAATGTACATAAATCCCTTTCTTAATACTTTCATATCTCTAAGTTCATTGTTTTTGCTTGTCTTCTTTCATCTCCCTATTTATGTGTGTTGCTTTTATACAGTTACCTGACACATGCATGACTGAAAAAGGTAATATATAAGAAGGTCAAGCATTATATATTGTATACAAATCCTGTTTCTTTATGATGTTAAATGGCAGCAGAAAACAGTTTCTTTTAAAAGCTTGTTAAGTTTTAACATACAAATCAAATCTCACAACTTGATCTGATCAGAACTGAAAAATTGATGTAGAATTCCTTTAATAGCTTGGCAAATAGGCTGTCATTATAAGACACACACCCAGGACCAGAACCCACAGAAAGAGACTCTGTGTGTCCAAACTATGGGAGCTGGTGACTGCTTTCCGGCTCTCAGTTTACCATCAGAACTCAGGAAAGTTCTAATATCTATGCCCTTTAACTACACTAGCAGTAGTAACTATTCTAGTCCTGGCCACTCTGTGGTCTTATGCTCCCAGTCATGGAAGTCTCAAAAATAAGAAAGAGGTACAAATGTATAGTAGAGATGAAATAGATGCTCACCATTACCTATTAGCTTTGGAGGGAGGCAGGGGAGAGGGGAGGAAAGGTGTGAAGGGTGTCTGTAGGAAAACACTTCAATAGATCTGATTATTAAAATGCTTTTTTATTATTATTTTTTGAACTACAATTTCAAGCAGAATGTGAGCATCAGAGCTTGGTGATATCAGGTCCTATGATAACTTTACCCATCTAAATTGTGGGAGGAAATACATAAGATAATTTTTGCTTATAAAAAACCTTCTACTTCAAGTTACTTCTCTTACATAGACACAACTGCATTTTTATAGTCTCTTCCACTTTTTACACCATCTAGTGCAGTGCTGAGAATTAATTATATATATATATACAAAGAATCATCTATTTTGATTGCAACGCAAAGGAGCGTAAGTACAACCTTTAACCAGCTGTTTTCACAAAAGTAAATGACTATTTATTATATTCTTTATAATTAATGAAGACCAGATTACTTACTATGATGAATGTCAATAAATATCCTCTAATAGGCAAAAAACTTTTCCCATTTACATTTTAATGAGATTTGAAATGTTAATGAATGAAAGGAGTCTAGTAATTAACTTGGTGAGTGTCTCAGATAAAAGTGAACTTTGTTAGATGAATTAATATTAATTCCTCATTAGGATGTTCTAATAGGTGAAAATAATTAATGTTTTAGGTAATATTCAAAAAAATAAATAAGTATTCGTTCACAGTTTGTCAACTATTTCTTAATTATAAACAATGATAACATGTAACATGATCTTTCAAATGCATTTCACATTACCCAAATAACAATACTCCTAACACACCTCTTTTTAGTATAATAAAGACTTTTAAGGTTTTGTGGTTTTATTTAAAAAAAAATAAAATTCAACAAGCTTTGTATTCATTTGCTTCCCATTTGATTGCTTGTCAACCACTGAGATGAGGCTCAGTTGAAGCTCTATTATTTTTATTAATATGTTTAATGTAAATATGAAGATCACTAAAGAGAAATGTCAGCCTAGTTATCGTCTGATGACAGGTTTATAACATCCAGTAAGGAAATTGATGCCCAGTACAGTTACCTGTTTTCATTAGTAAATAATCTGTGAATAGTGCATTTTCTGAGTACTTACATATGGGGACATGTAAGAGACCCTGGATTTACTCCATACGCATCCATCAATGGAAGGTAAACAAAAAAGTACTCAACCATTTTTACATCACAACAGCTTGCTGATGACTTAGAAAGGGAAAAAAGGGGGGGCAGGGGGAATAGTATTTTTGCTTAATTCATCTATTTGTTCTGAAGAATTTTTGTGGGTTTTTTAAAAGTCAAAAAGAGCATTGATAGAAAATTTTAAAAGATTTCTAAGATTGCCCAAACTACTGGGTTAAATATTAGGGGTCAGATGCCCCTGACCTCACTTTTTCACCTCTCAGTGAGGACTTTGTAAACTCTAAACGGATTCCAAGACGACTATTTCCTGAAGAAAGTTTAAAACCTAAAAGTCACATTATGAATACATAAAAATGCTAATTCACACACACATTCAGGAAAAATATACACAATTTACTGCAATGCCAAAACAAAATTTATAACCACTGTTTTAACCGTTTATCTTGGCATAACGGTATATTTATAGCCAAGCTGTTTAAAATATAAATTGTCCTCTGTTCTCCCCAAAATGAATAAATAAATGAAACATTCAATCCTATATTGCAAAAATAGTTTGTTACAACATCCTGTACACATAGTTTCTGTGACTTCTTACTTAACAAGGTTGCTGATCCTGAAAATACAGAAACACATGTAGCTCCAAGGAATACATTGATAGGCATATTTGTCATGTTCAGCCTCTGATCCACGGAAGTGAATCCAGTGGGCTGGCAAGGTTTAACACGCTCTGGAGCACTCAATCCCAGTGGCAGTTAACAAATAGTTCCTTGTGAAACAGTTGTATTGAAAGGTCACAGTATACCTTTCTTGCTTGTTACATTAACCTCATAACTTAGTTTGCTTCTGGGTAAGGGATCAAGGATTATATATCATTGTATCTGGCTATTTCGCACACACCTTTATGATTAGATACTTGTGTATAACAGTACACATCCTGCATCCAGTTTGATTATCAATACCTCTGGATTCATATGGGGCACTTTCAGATTTTGTCACTATGACCCCAAAACAGGTAAATAAATCACCAATCTGACATGAAAAGGTGTTTTCTTTAATGGGTGTTGTCTCCAGTTGAGTTTATAAAATTAGTCATACTATGTTTACTGGCTGTAAGTTTCTGTTTCAGTTTTGCAAGACTGCACTGGAATTCTAGCAACTGAAGAAGGCACGCAGAGTGCTTCTACTGACAGAAAAAAGTATTTGAAGGTAACTTTGTTTCTTTTAAATTTCTCATTAATTTCTTCTATTTCTGCTTTGGGGCTAAGAGATTACTCCTGAAATGCTCCATCTGCTCTCTTATTTCCAAATAGATGAAATTACTCTGGACTAACTGCAGTGTGATATAAAAGCCTATGAGTACTGAAAATTTTAATCAAGTTTCTTATGAAAGTGGGGTTTTATCATCCTGCAGATATCAGGGACTTGTCACATTGGATCAATAGATAGGCTCATACATGTTTATCAGGATTTCTATGCAGTTTGACATGGTAGACATTTTCCCTTCAAGGTGGAGTGCTCTGTTTCATGAGCAACACAAGAAGTCTGGCAGTGGGCCAGGTGCTGCGACTGATCCCTATTGCTCAATGGCAAATCAGCAAGTGCCTATTACAATGGGAGAGCACTGTGTGTGCTGTTAGAACATCAATATGGAGCAGAAAATGGGCATTATATGAGTTTAAATTTTGATAATACCAGTACCATTTAACATTCTCAAATCTTACCAATCTATTGGGTAATTGCTATTACATGCTATTACCCTCTTGTGGTGTTAAACCTTTTGAATAACTTCTATGGGGGATTCTTCGGAACTACAAAAGAATGAAAAATAAAAAATATGTTAATGCTAATTAACTAATGCTAATTACTGCCAAAGCTGTTTGATGATGGAAGAAACAAACCTTGAAGGTATAAGTGGCCTGAGAAATGTTTTGCTATTCCAGCAACAAAACATAAGCAAATATTCCGTGGGAAACATGCTGAAATGAGCTTAAAACATTTAAATGGAATCAAGCAGAGGTGTAGGTCAACATTTACTATTACATGGGAGGAAAAAAACCATGAAAGATGGCAAAAAGTGGAGATACAGCAACTGTGACAATAGTGGCAAGACTACATGAAAAATTTCAGTTTCTATCAAAGAATATCTCATGCTAATATATTAGGTGAAGATACTTTGCTATATTGCTTGACTTTTTAGAAACATTAATGTGTTGCTATTTATATGCAGAGGTGGGAATAGTCATTCATATTCTAATTAGTGATTTCCAACCGTTTTTCTTTATACATATAGAGGTAAAAGGGCTTAGAAAACAATAAAAATGACCTACACATTACAGATTAGGTTAGTCTTGACAGATCCCCAAGCTTAGCAAGCCTGTTGTCCTACAAATAGCTAATCCAAAGCATCTAGGGCTTGCATAATGATCTAGCAACACAACAGTGATTTGGCTTTGGAAAAAAAAATCAGTCCAATCAGCTAAAGGGGATGAGAAATTAGCAGTCTTGAACACTGCTGTGGCAATGTATATCACTTTCTGCATGACCAGAATAGAAACGCTCCCTTTTCTCTGTCTCATTTTAGTTCTCAGCAAATGCAGCACTACTTTTTACTTTTTCTTTCCATGTATACAGGTGCTCAACTCTCTTCTTTTCTACTGAGTGATGAAATATGCAAATCAAGCAAGAAAAACTACAGCAGGAAAAGCATGACAAGGAAATATATGGTTCTGCAAATGATCTGCAATTTTCTTCCCAATCTTTGTGTTAACATTAGCCTCTGAAGAGAATGAAACATGTCCACAATATGCTTCTACTATTTGGCTTTTTTCTTTTTTTTTCCTTCTCACTTGGCAGGGGACAAGAGAAGCCCAGGAGAGAAAAGGTATGAGAATCTTCTCTATTCTCTCAAAAGAGAAGAGAAACCATCAGTAGGACTGGGTCTTCAGCAGGAAATGGAAATACCTTCCTCCTTCTTTTCCTAAGACCTTTTCAAAGACTTTCACAGGTTTGCCCAGAGCACAGTAGAAAGAATGAGCTTACCAGTATTTTCTCCTATCTGATCATTTGACGTTATAATGACAGCTGATGAGTGCCTTTTATTTTTATTGACATGATAGAATAGTTAATACTTCACTGAAACCTTGATGTAAGAAAGTAAGGTTTTACATGATTTTTTTTTCATATGATTCATACTTTGTTTCATACTGATTTCTATTAAGTTATTAGTAAAATATGGAGAAATCAAACAAAAGGTAGAGAGATAAAGTAAGACGAAAGTCATATGGAACATATTTGCTGAGGAAAAAAATCATTTTGAGGCTTGAAATTAATGCAGCATGTCTAAAGCCAGCTTTTGCATGCCTGAAATAAAAACCAGCAAATTCTAAGAATACTCTGAAATTAAATAGTCTTTATTTTTTTGAGCCATTTCAAATAAGTCTTTTTTTTCATTTTGTGCTTAATATTTGTTCTTTATCTTTAAATTTTATGTTCTATCCTACAGATCACATTTCACAGTAATAATTTACAACATTTGGTTCCAGAAAAATCTGTGAAGCACACAAAAAGCCTTCAGAAAAACCAGCATCAAGTGCTTTTGTGTTCTTTTATAAGTTCACCATTCTTGCTTACAGAACTCACTCAGACTTTGATTCATAGAACATCATGCTCTCCAATTCTCCGAAAGTGAAGAGCATAAATGGAGGACAATATATTGATATTTATTTTGTTTACAGAAAGCATTTTTCCCCATTGATTTGCAGTGACTGACACCAGTGGGAGTGTAATTCCATTCCTAGTATTTATGTGGTTAGCATGGAAGTTCCTCTGTCAAGTATACTTTGCCTGAGTGAGAAGAAAGATTGGAAAAGACAATAAATTCTCTTGATCTCTTCAGCTTTTGAGTTGTTTTCAAACCCAAAGCAGTTGATTCCTTTCAACAAGAATTGCTACTTTAGGAACTAAGAAATCTATTATTTGTCTTACCTACTTGTAGGAAACCTTAGCATGTCTTTTTTCTCTAATTCATAATATAATTTAGTATTTCTTAAAGATAAAAAGGATATACACATGTATGAGTTTGCATATAATACACAGACATACTCAACCCCTGACAGTCTTTTGTTTATTGTTCTTTATTTACTTTTAGACACACATTAATTAACTCAAGACATACAATTAATTAACTTAATTGTGTTTAGCTGGTAGCTATGTAATCTGAATTGCTTCAGTAGTATCTGTAATGTTTTCTCCATATGCAACAGGTGATTCATTAGCTTTGTCATTTTGCTTCTGTGCTGTATGAGGGCCTATCTTGGCTGTTCATATGATGCCAGATAGATTATAATTAAGGCTTGACTTGAAAAGACTATGCTTCCAAAATAGTTGCAAATCAATGCAGCAATAACAACAACAACAACAGCCCCCAAACAAAAACCTTATTTTACCCTTCATTTGCATGGAGTATTTTTTTGTAACATATATCCATAATATGGCCCTCCTCAAATAGGAATTATCACAACAATATCAAAAGATTTAAGAGAATGTTTAAGGGTGGTCTATGTAGTTACTTTCTTCCTGTCATTACAGTCAACTACTATACTTGAAAAAATCAGTGGTGCCAGAATGGAGAGCTTCATTTCAAGCTGTTTTGCTTGTGGAGTATATCTTTGGAGACAGTGAACCACTGGTGGCATGGTGGTCATGCTGTTAATATCAAGTAGCAAAAAGGACTTTAAACTTCTTTCAGATGTGTCCTGTTGAAGCAAAAGAGAATCTCTGAAAGTGTGGTACTGCTGTGTGCCCTCAAAGATTTGCTTACAAAGAAAATTTTGCATCTTGTAGTTGCATCATGATGAAGACACATTGACCATATAATGACTCAACACTGCCTTTGGTCTCTTCTGCATGATGAGTGGGTAGGCTGCAGCAATATAGTTTAAAACTCAAAAGATAAGAAAATTGCATCTTTGGATAAAATTCAGGACATAGTAGACTAAAAGAGCTATCCCATCTGAAAACACACTTACAACCACTCATCTAGACAAACTCATGCTCATTTGAGCAAGATCTTTGAGGACACAGAGATTTCAAATCCAAAAGTGTTTACAGAACAGTGTAATACTAATATTAGGATTTTTGATACAGTATTGGCCCAACTCTCAGCAGCAACATGCTTCCACACACACTGCTGGAGTCCACAGGAGCCAATAGGTTTCAGCATTCTGGCCTCAAGCACCACAAAATAATGGAGTGACAGTTGTTTTCCAGCTAGCAGTAGAAGTGGGTCAGACAAGCTGCCAACTTCAAACTGCCCTAAGATTTCCATAATTATAGTTAACTTCCAAATGACAAGATGAATAAGGATGAAAAACAAAAACACAAACAAAAAACCCACAAACAAACAAACCACAACAAAAACTCTGTACAGTTTTGATTAGGATGTAAAGAGACAAATAGGTTTCTTTTCCCTAACCCAGTAACCCTTGCATTCTGAACAGGAATGTTCTAACTGATATAATCTGCTGATTATTTATTCACAGTTTTATAACTAAAGAATGTTAAAATATTTCCACCATCTGTTTACCTGTAGTTTTGAGAATGAAGAAGATAATGGATTCTAATGTAAAGAAAATAATACTTTGTATTCAAATGTTCTCAGAAATTGTCAACTTAAACTTTTAAATTTCAATTTATGATTCCTAAAGCACTGACAACACCCAACACACAGTCATGTCTGTTAACTGTGAAAGAAATGCTATATTTTTGTTCTATTTTAAAGAATTGAAGACAACTGAAATTATTTTAACTTTCCTGATGAAACTTGCTCAAGGCATAATGAACACTGGTTTAAATTCTTTAGTTTAAAATAGATAGAAAATAGTATTTGTTTGAAAACATTTGTACAGGGTTGTTCAGCTTTAGGAAAAAGAAAAATAAAACAAAACATTTTAATGTTGAAAGCTTCATTTCTAATCAAAATTAAACTCTATATTGGAAATTAATATTAAAGGAAGCAAAAAAACCCACTTGCAATATTCAAGATATCATATGCATTTCTAAGTTTGCCTAGTGTTATAAATGCTCACAAACATTTGTTTATACTTCTCACAATATATGAATGAAATTCTTAATGATGCATTTTTTTGAAAATCAACAGTACGACTAAGACATCAACAACCACGGTAATGTATATGCAGTTAAGTGCCCATATCCTACAATTTATGGACCTTTGTGGATTCCTACTTTCATCTTTACATCCAGCTTCACTGTTCCACACTATGTTTGCTGGTACGTATTATAAAATCACACCTACACATTTGTATAGGTGGAATTGATATCTCAAACTAGAGCCAAAAGATGTGCAAGGTTTTACAATACAGTGTTGTATTGTAAATTATAAATATTAGAGAATAAATAATGCAGTTGCTTTGTCATAGGGCTTCCCTTTAAAGAAAATGATCCACAACACTACGATTTGTTCATATGAAGGACTTCTACATCTTACACTGGAGTGAGTATCATGAGATATTTTGTGGTTTCTTAATATATATCCTAGGTTTTACTTTGTTAGTCTTAGTTATAATCCAGTTATAAACCTTGGCCCTAATAGGGGAGAAAGAAGCTCTGAAATGAATGTGTGTCTTTACTATCTGAAAATACTTACAGCTTCTAAAGTTTCTGAAATGAAAAAGCCTTGTTCAATTTTTGAAACAGTCAGCTTTAAGTGTCACTGGTGAAAAATTGTGTTGCCTTGTATTACAGCAAAGAATAAAAAAATCCCAAACCAAACAACCAAACATTTTTGGGACAAATTTGACTGTTTTGTTCTGGTATATAGTATTTCTTAGGATGATATTAAAAGTTCTATGCCTACTATTTGGTCTGCAGCTTTCTAGGAAATAAATAAATAAATTCCTTAATAAAGTAATTATCTTAAATAATTCAATAATGTAATGAAATTGATAAATTATTATTATATTATATAAAAATATTATTAGAATGAGAAGCAGTGCCACTAAATACAGTTTAAAATTCCAGCTCCAGTGTTAGGACAACCTCCTTAAACCAAGAAGCCTGGTTTGTGCTTTTACAGGTAACCATTCTGGAAGGTTCATTTTCTGGGGTTTAGTTTTGTTTTGGGTTTTTTGTTTGTTTTTTTTTTTGTTTGGTTTGGGTTTTTTTTTAACTGCAGAAGTCTTAATGCTTCACATCATTTTCTGTGCACCATCAAAATGTGCAGACAAAATTCCCTCTAGCTGGCAGTATGTCTACCTCATACACTAATAACTCAGACACACGAAAATTATTCTGTTAAATTATTAAAACCCCTGGTATTTATATGTTCTAAATGCCATTGTGTGTCAAATAGAGAAATTATATCCAATGATAAGCATCTCAGTCAAGTAGAAAGATTCATATTCAAAAAGAAATGCCAGACAAAGTTTAGAAATAATTAAAGGAATAAAATAATTGTTTTCAATTTATAAAGTATATAAATGGGATATAATGTCAATTTATAAAGTAGTCAGAACTCCATTTCATTCTCTAGTTTTGAAATTAATCACTTTAAAATAACCCCAACATTTAAAGTTTCATCAGACCTTTACTGAAAGATCAGCTCAACTAAACAACCAATATTTGCTGTTATTATCGAATTCCTGTAACTGTGAGCAACATTTAGCAAGTTTGCATAATCAATACCTCCCCTCTGAGCAGAGAGAGTCATAGAAGCTTTGCCCTGTACCAGAAAGACTGAAACAGTAATATAAATCCCTGTGAGGGCAGATGCACAAGTGAAAATATTTACCATTCAATAAAATGGATCCCATTGCTTTCTGTTGATGAAGCAGGTTACAGGCTGCATGTAGCCTAAGTGAAATTATTCTAAATTTTAAAGTGTTTTTTGGTAATGTCAAATGAAAAAATCTATTCTACACCTCTATCAATATTGACAATCCAGCAAATTTCATGTTAAATTATATGCTTTTCAATTTCCCTTTCCCATTGTCTATTCCTAAATACATAAGGAAGGCATTAATTCACAGTTTTATAAAACAAAATGTTGCATAGTTTTTGACTTTAGGATCTAGCTCCCTTGGTTCATATTGACAGTCATCTCTTAAATATTTAATTATTATCACTTTATAAGATGAGGGGTTTTTTTCAGCTTTCATGATTCTGAAATGACTTCTTTCTACCTGATGTGGTTAGCATGAAACAGACAGTATGATTCAGAGATTTAATAAGTAGAATAAGTTTTTCCAACTTTTATGAAACAATTGCAGGGTTTTGAATTATTGACACTTCTAGAAGTATAAGTAACTTTCTCTTTAATGCAGAGGAGGCAGAAGCCTGATAATCTAGTTCAGGGTGCCAGGCATGGCTAAGGGAGTTTTCAAGTCCCATGAAACTATGGAGCCTCCTCTGCTCTTTAAAAGTAATTGTAATTGTTAAGACTGCATGAAGACTGTCTGACTGGAAAAAGTCACAATAAAGTTTTAAAAAATGTACCTCTTCCAGAACCTGTTTGCTTACCAGCCTTTCCAGGTGTTTGTGCTAGGTTTAAGCAAGGGTTTTATTTCACAGAATCATAGAATGGTTGAGATTGAAAGAGACTTTAAAAACCACCTAGTTCCAACCCCCTTCCGTGGACAGGGACACGTTCCTCTAGACAAGGTTGCTCAGAGCTCCATTCAATCTGGCCTTAAAATTTGTCAGATTGTTTCCTAGTGGTATGATTTTTCCATACCTGAAAAATGAACTACTTTGCAAGAACTTTTTCTTTCTTTTTTTCCATTAAATTCTAATTCTGAGAGGTTTCTCAAAGCCAAAATATAATTTCAGGACGAAAAACACAGAGCCAGTTCACATAAACTACAATAATAGAGCAGTTATCTGCAATATGAGTGATACAGATTGCAATTCATTGAAAGGCATAGTGCTGACAGTTACCCACAACCTTGACTAACTATAATATATCTAGCCCTTTAAAAGTCTTATTCTGAAATGTAACATCCTTCAAAATGTTTTGATACAGACTCCTTGCTTTTAGAAAGTTAACAGTTTGGATGAATCAATAACAAATCCTATTTCCTAAGAAGCTTTATCCAGTATTTTATTGTAATTCTTTTATATTGAAGACATCATACTATAAGCTCAGCCTCCTCATTAAAAACTAAATCATGATTTCAGTCAATAGTTTATAAAGTTCATTTATTTATATGATTTAATTACAAAAAAATACCTTTTTTTATTCAGTGAGACAAAAGAAATTTTTATGTTCAGGAAGTTGTGATGCGAACACATCTCTTTCTTTTTAAAGAACTAGCTGATGCTGTTTAATGTACAGTTTGTCTCAGGAAAAGAGGTAAGAGAAAGAAAAGCAAAAGAGAAGAGAATGGGAAACATCCTATGTGATTTTACTTCCTAATGGAAGAATTAAAAAAAAAATCATATCTAATCTCTCCTAGACGAGAGCTCTAGAAATGCATAAACCAACTGTCTTTCCTAGGCAGTCATATACTTGTCTCTCTACCCTTCTCCCACCTCCCATTGTACTATTTGGTTTGTTTCTAATTCCCATTTTACAGATGAAGAAGAAATGTACCAGATAAAATAAGATTTACACAAAGAAAGGACAAATGATGCTTAGATCACAATATGTGATAACTACTTCAGATTACAGTTCACAGAGCCAGTAATATTCAGTGATGTCCCATCTAAACTACACAGTAGTAAAATTAGGACACAAGGCTGTCCCTTTGCATACTATTGCTCTGTCACATGAATACCTTATTCTGTGAAACCTCACAGGACTTAGAGCTATGAACTTTTATGTAAAGCAGTCATCTGACTGTATTTTAAGTGGGAGGAGGGTATTCTTTCATCTCAAGATGTGAATAGAGTAGAGTAGAATAGAATAGAATGTGAGGCAGGATAGCCCACCCTGATAAGACCTAAAATCCAGTCAAAGAAAGCATACTATGTAAGCCATCATGCAAGCTCAGCTGTTGGCACTAGGGTTGTCTTGATGCTAAATTATGCTAAAACCAACCTGGTTTGCCAGACTTCGAATACACATCTTACTTTTGACAGAGGATTTGACAGATAAGCTAGTCTGTCAGCCTATAGATCTGTGACTACCAGTCAATCACTTTTTACTATAAAAGTCCAATCCCCTTTCATACAGTAAGGTTCTTCTGATATATCCCTTCTTGGGTGTATGTGTGAGATTCCTCCCTTGGCTGGGGACACCCTACAAGGATACTCCCTGAGGGTGAGAGAAAGAGATCTCTCCACGAGCATTGGTATGGGTAAGTTACATCAAATTTCTACTTAATAGTTATTTCTTTTGCTAGCTTTATTATAGTTGCTTCAATACTTGTTTCAATATAGTGCACTATTCTATCTTATGATATACTACTAGTAGTTTTAGCTGCTGCTGACCAGCACTCTGTTTCTGCAGGGCTGCTCTCCAGCTACTCTTCTCCTCGTTTATTCTTGTGCTCAGCATTACTCCATCCTAGGTGCAGCATCTGGCATTTAGACTTGTTAAATTTCATCCCATTAATCATTGCCCAATGCTCCAGCCTATCTAGATCTCTCTGCAAGGCTTCCTTCCCTCAAGAGAGTCNGCCTATCTAGATCTCTCTGCAAGGC